>DWON01008001.1:0-12456 GCA_018251015.1 Phocides pigmalion okeechobee
ATGTTGCTTTACGGCGGATTATGAGGGTGGCGGTGGTACCGCCCCGGGCGAGCTCTAACGGCTCTACCACCTTTCAAGGTGGTAGACCCGTTTAGGCTCTTTAAGTTTTAATTATTGGTGGAACGATATTCTGATAACAATCTCCTATTATAGCTAAGTCTTTCTAAAATTTAGAAAGTATAAAATTAAAAAAAACTATGTAAAATTTAAAAACTATGAAACTTCTGATATGATCGCTGGTTCCTAGTGAGTGACGTGATTCTTCATTGTTACACGAACGAGTTTTAACGCTTCAGATCTGTTGATACCATCTAAGTATTCCTTATATGTAGTGATAATGGCAATGGGTACTAAAGCTATCTATATCGAACCATTCGTAGTCGTTTCCGAGCAGCAAAAAATTCATTGAAAACGAAAATTGGTCGCATATAAGATACAGACCTCTGTAGGTCCAAGAAAATTGATTCCAATCAAGTTCATAAGAAAGCCGTGAAAAACATTTTTCGATCATTAAATATAACACTTAAATAATACACATAATAAAAAAAACATACAACACAACAATCATATATGCTATATAACATGTAGATTACGTAAAATTTATTCTTTATATTTGATGAACGACGAATAACGTTAAAATTATTTGAATATGATTGCAATTATTCAAAATTTGGCGAGGAAAAGCGTGATAGGGGGGATGAAATAAAAGAAAGTACTAAATAAACTTCTACATTATACGAGAAAATAATTTTGAATGTTGTTTATAATTTTATTACCTATATTTATAATTCAAAGGAACTGGTACGTAATAAGAAGGAAAGAACGTAATTAATTCAAAAAACAATACGGTTATATCTATGTGAATAAAAAATAATGTCAGTCCGTTACTTTAGTAAAAAAGTTTCTTGCTCGCCGGGGCTGCAAGCTTGGTTACAGTTTGTATGTATTTATGCTGAGTATTTAAGGAAGTTGTGATAGAACCAGTTTATAAATAAAGAAGCCTTAACGTGTTTTGCTGGCGAAGTACAAGCTTAGGTGCCTGCCAAAAAAGGCGATTGAATTATTTCTAGTCATTGCAGGATAATACAAAGCTTATAACGATGCTAGAAGTACAGGCATTCTATACCTCTGGCATCTAAAATGTCTATGTCTGTATGGCATATAAAATGTGAGGTAGATGAAATAAGTACATTACGCGTTAAAAAAAATATAAAAATGATAATGTTTCCCAGTCATATAATAGTCAAGATAAGTATAACGCTTCGTTGAAATATCACTAAATACTAATCATTTGCATTGAAGGCTATGGTTACAATATTTTACCAGTTTTTAGAATCAAAATCCGACTTAAAATAAATACATGTCGATGTTTTCTTATTGCACATATTCATATTTCGGAGCCATTATTAAAGTCACTTGATGCAGTTAAGGCTTTATTATATGTGCAGGGTCAGGGACAAGTTACGGTTACAAGGCCTAGACTTGCGGCACGATGCGTTGCTTCTAATTGGCAAAATGCCCAAAGACCATAGACAATACCAAACAAGTATCTACATTGAGTAGCGAGTATCCAAAAAATGCATACAAAGAGTCCAAAGTTAAGCAATTTATGATTACGAGTTGGATGGGTGGCTCATAGCAAACTTCATGTTTAATTACCTTTGGGTATGTCAAGCCTCATCCCCTTTGCTATCGATAGATGGTAATCGTTAAAACCTTTGGGAAAGTACAAGTTGCTCCCTATCAGCATTGGATTAGCGTAGTGGAGTACACTTTAGACCTCGTCAGTTGTAAAAGAAACTTGTGCCCAATCGTGGTAACATGATGATGGTGTTGCAGTCATCTAATATTCTTCTCCACACATTACAAATGTATTGACTGAAAAGGTATTTGTCATCAACAACGCATTAACGTTGTTGATTGCAGATACCTTGCTACCTCTTATCTCAAGCACAATAAACCAGCAGTTGGTAAAGCGATGATTGCAGTTCGACCGGAGAACTGCCACCATCTTTCATAATGTCGTGAATCATTTTTGTATTTCGGTTGTGCTTGCTGGGTGGTGTATATGGTCGTAAGTGGCAGCGTAGCGGTGATATGCCTGCACTAGAATCACGAAGAGTCATATCAATGCCTTGTGCAATTGTCGGATGTACACGTGAGAAAATCTTTGAAATTGAATATTAAATGTGGTCACGTGGATTACACAAATAATTTTATCAAATGTACACCTCTTAAGAAAACGTGGGTACATATTGTGTGACAGAAACAACTGTGTCATCGCGATTGAGAAACTGAGGTGCAATTAAGTAGACAATACGTGCGGTTCTGCTCGGCTTTAGTTTATGAAACAAACGTACAGGCTATCGTGTTAAATGGCTGCGGCAGCTCATGGACATTGTCATCTGATCTCAAAGAGAACAGAGGTCCTATCGAAGGCCGCACGTAGATGTGTTGCTACGTTTGAGGACTCAAATGGTCGCTGGGAATTGGATGTGGTACTAGAATCCAGTCACACTAAGTCTGCAAAACAAAAAATATATAATCATATTTTCACATATTGTCGATTATAATTAATGGACTTAATACCTATCCATTTGGTTCATAAATATTACCTATTTTGCAAGTGAAAGCGTTATTCAATTCGTTCAGTATTTCATTTGTCCATTATCCAGATTATCTCTGTTATAAACAAAGCTAACACAACCACATTACCTTAATAGCAAATACTGATATTAGTACGATTAGATTCTTCTGTTTTAAGGATACCGTCATAGGATTTATCTGCTACTTTGCTGGATTAATACTATAATATTCCCCGTGTACATAAAAGCGGGCACAGCCAATATTTAAAAATCCGCCAATGTTGATAACAATATTGCTGATTTTTCTTTTAGATATGAGAGTACATACAGCATGATAAGACAGTACTTCTATAAGCGATATGATAAATGATAACAAGGACATTTATATTTTACGCAATGTTGGGTATATTTCAAATTTATAGTCAAATCAGCTTGGAGCGTTAAGTGTAATATTTACATTTATTTATGTAACGTAATGTTGAGAAGCAAACAAGGATAGAGCGAACGTGATTTTAATACTCACTGGCGTCAATGGATATCGTTTACAAATACTCTCTCCAAAATGTCTCGTTCAGAACACGGGTAGTGTTTGAAATCCATTACCGATACGCACTCTTCAGAAGAAACGTTTAGAAACAATTACCTACCTTAAAACACCCTTTAAACCAGATCACAGTAGTCCTATGCTATTACTACAGCAAAAGATGTATAGGTGATTTAGCCGCAGGCGAAGGTTAAAGAATTCTACCACATCTTTACTGAGATAAATAAATGTATGCACGCTATAATACTAGATCGATAGAGGAATGTACTAACCTATATAATACTAACCTCTCCTGCATCTTACAACATAAGTATCAAAGTACTGTGTATTGTTTTGAAGGGTGAAAGATTGGGGTTTTCATGTAGTTTTCAGGAGCATTACATGTCGTCTGCCTGAAGTTTCCCAATCGGAAGTTTGACTCCTGTTCTATTTTGATGTAACAGGGTTTCAAGGCATCAACATGAAGTAGATACTTATTTGCTCATTTTCGTACGTATTAAAATGACGTCTTATTCAGTTTCATGTTATTATTAAATGATGCAAGAGTCAAGTGGAATTAGTTACCTTTAAATTTTCGCAAAGTTATTTTTCTTAATTCATTTAAATTAATTTTTGTTATTCACGCATATAAAAACAATGAATATACGTATCTATAGGTAATTATCACTAATTTTCTATTGTTCCTCATCTTTAACGTGACAATTACTATGTACCTGTAAATCATGGAAGCAGTCAATGACAGTGGTTAGCCAAGTGATAATCTGACACGGGGAGTACTTTAAAAAGGTTGTTTTTTGAGTTTTATGCATATTTGAAATTATGTATCACTGTCTTTAGTGGTAAGGGAAAACTTCGTGAATAGATCTGCACGCCGAGAGATCTCCAGAACGTTTCTAAAGGTGTGAAAAACATGCAAAGCAAATATATTGTGGAGCCTGCTAATCTCCACTTGGCTAGCTTGATCCGCTATAAGTTAACCCTTCACATTCTGGCATCAGCAATAGGAAAGTACTGAGTTGACGATATGAATCTTGATACGTCGCCGTAAATATGTTGATTTTGTAACGAAAAGTTAATTAATTGCTATTTACTCATTATATACTGTCTTCCTCTATCTCTTAATTCTTTCAAGCAGCTGTCATGAATATATAAAAGGACTTTCATATCCAAACTCAGAAGTAATTGTATAGATCTTTAGTCAGCACTAGAATGGGCACTGAACTCCTGTATTGTCAGTTTGCCGAAAAATACCTAAGTTCAATACTAGTTACGTATTAAATATTAAATATTTCGTAATGTAAACTAGGCGAAAATTTTGATCAGTACAGATATACTTTAAATTATGAACCATCTCCATGTGGTTTCCGATCCACCTGTCAAAATATCGAAATTCTTTGTCTTACGCGATATTTAGGAAAGTCTGTCTTCGAGTATTATTGACAGAGAGTTTCTTTGTTCAGTAAACATTTAATTACTTAAACTCTTCCTTTATGCTTACACCAAGTTTAAATTAATATATTTCAAAGCCGATCAGTGGAGGGAAGCTGAAGGCATCTCTCCCAGCTGTCTCGCGAAAGACCGATCACAAAGTCAATATCACTGTGAGTCCTCGAATCTCGTTCGAATATAAATAATGAAATATAGAAAATCTACAAAATATAATTATATAGTAGCAAACATACATAATAATATGAATAATATTTACGAGAATATTATAAAATTACGTGCGACTTAATTTCCCATGACATTTTCTACTCCGCGGGTTCTTATCACAAATATTTTCTGGAACAGATTGCAATAATATTTCCTACATTGTGAAATTAAATAAAACATTTATAGCACAGAATGGCTTGACATGAATATAATTTATATAAACACTTACTCAGATTCCCGGTTCTCCAGCGAATTGTTTGAGGAGCGCGGTACGAGGGGCCTGTAGCTCGACCTGGTCATCTTCACTTCAAGTCCTTTCAAGTCCAACTCAACTGCACAGTTCTCTCATAAGTGCACCTTATCACATGAAACGTTGAATACTACCAACAATACGCCTGACAGCCGACAACGTATTCGAACAACTGATTACATTACAATTGTTAGTCGCGCTGTTTACATGTCGCCCGCTTGATAACAGCTATCTATCTATTGTATATCGAGGACGAATATTTTACAACCAGTGATGTGAAGATAACAAATAAATCGCCGAAAACGGCATCAAAAACTATTTACGTTAAACACGGTACTGTGAATGAGACGATCGATAAAGTTTACTTGGGGTGAAAGCTCGGGCCAAACCACGCCTCCGGGCCGGTTCTGCAAGCTTTTGCCGGTTAGATAGCGCCATCTGTAAAGCTTCATCCGAACTGAACGTTCAGTGAAAGTGTTGTGCGCACGAAAACATGAAAAGTTTATTTATTCTTGTGGTATACAGATTTTTATTGCTTCTTATACATATAATCTACTTTATGTCGATACAAAATATTGAATATATGATTAAAAATACAATACACTATTATTTTTCAAAATTAAAATATCTACTTCCGTTTTCTGTGAGCCAAACTTATTTATATACTTTAGGCAATAATTGAAATCTAAAGAAAAAAAGGTCGATACAGATTTTGTTTTGTTGTCACTTCACAATAAGCATCTAAACAATATTTCTTAATTTTATCATTTTTTTACATTTCATATACTATTTTTATACGCAAGCAAGAATATAATTGTTCATTATAAGCTTTTTTAAGGACAATAGCAAACGAGGATGCAGGTGGCCTTATGTTAAGCAGTCGTTGTCACCCTTAGACACAGACATGCAACCTCAAATAAGACTGCAGACCTATCTCAGCTCGTACATACATGTGTTGTTACACTTGAGGACTAAGACGGTCGCCTAGATGAAAAAGCGTGTAGTTATATGATTATTTTATGAAATTACAGTTTTTTTATTGTCAAAGAGTCCAATCTCAAATAGAACAGAAGTTCTATTTAAGGATAGAGGCGGATGCGTTCCTACTCTTGAGGACTAAGATGGTCGCCTCCAATAACGTGTGTCCGGCAACTGCAAATTGTTATAGCAAGAAATATAGAGTAACTTATTCTTTTATCAAGATATATTAATAAATCAAGATTGTTCTGATACGTTGTGGGTTAAAGGTGGTGGTAAGATTAAACTATCGCACAGCACATCACTGATAATTATAATGATTTGTTAATTACTATTACAAATTGCTGTTGGAGGGAACTTCATAAATATGGCGGTAAATAGATTCCATGTCAGCATTTTATCATAAAAATGTTTATCACTGACAGTTTTCTCTTTGCGCAATTAAAATATCAATATTTACATAATGTTTTAACTTTCGTACTAATCAATCATTGTACTTTTATATTGTAGAGTAAAATACGTATATAACAAATGTGCAACTAATCTTACCATGGAATTTAAATTAAGAAAACAACAAAAGGTAACACAATAATTGAGAATAAGGAAATAATGTATTTACTGTAAATAATATATGAATAAATATAATTATGTAATAGTTATATTTTATGTATGACAGCAGATAAAACGAAGGGCATGAAACTAATCTCATCTTTAGTTTAAACATCTCCTAAATGTAAATTAACGTGTGTCGTATGCTGTACGTATATTACTCAAAAAAACATTATGTTTTTGTTTTCGTATTCATTCAGAACTTTTGTATTTCGATTTTGAAATAGGTACGCACAATATTATTATTTATATTAATATATTAGTTACCAACCAGTGGTTTCTTTTCATTACATTTATAGTGAAATTAATATAAAGGAAAAGAGAAACGTTGTAAAAATAGTGCATATTGTTTATCTAAAGTGTAAACATAGATACTGTGTTTCTAGATAGCTACTTCATTTTTGTTATTTATATTGTTTTCTTGCTCTCTATGTCTTTTAGTTCTGGATTAGAATCGCCCTCAACCCCATTCTTCTCGTCATTTTCTTTGAGCAACTCTTCTAGTTCCTTTTCGGCGTTTTTTAGATCTTCTTCAGTTATATCAAGGTCCGGGAAACGCTTCTGCAATTGTATTAAATAATGCACAGATGGATATATAAATAAATGAAATATATTACTTAATATTTTCCCTGCTGAGTACAAAACTGCTGTGTATTGCACGGCGCAACGCACAGCTTGTGCACACCTGTGTTGTACGTACAAATCTGTATGGATTATGGGCGAACACAAGTGCTGGGTATTTGTCGGCGATACATAACTGAGGGCTGACATTACGTTTGTGAACTGGTAGATGATATACAGGTGCTAAAAATAAAATATTTGTGTGAATTGTCGGCGCATCTTCAGTCTGGAAAAATAACCTCTACTTTAGTGCCGCCTCCCGAAACAGTGACCCGATCTAACATATCGGTACTTTAAAACAAAAGGGCCACAAATCAAAAATATTCAAAATCCTTTTTATTGTAAAAAATCATATTTTGTCGGTCACATATCCGAATCAACCATTAAAAGCAGAATAAAAATATTTTTCTAACAGTGTATAACACCCATTTATCTTGTATAGTTTGAAACATATACAGAAGTTCACGACATACAATAAACATTAACATTAGTAAAATATGTGTGTAGAATTATATTATTGTTGAATTGTCGTATTTCGTATATTTCATCCAAACAACAATCATCTATAATGATATGATTCTCGATGAGATAAATTAACTTTACCAGATTCGTTTCCACATTATAGTTAAATCTAGTACTTATAAAATTAGGAAACTTATTCAATAATCTTTTGTAAACGCTTCGAAAGTATGACAATGACCCAAAATCAGTGGGTGTCGCATTTATTATGTACGTACTCAGCATTTCATCCATATTTTTGCATTAAAATGAGTACATGGAAATACTACGCTTTAATTAAGTAGCGCGAAGAATTATTTCGACAAACAAAAACAAGAAATTCTATGCATTCTGTCCGAAGAGCGATAACCTTTGGACCGAGCACACTCATGAGCCGATAAGATATTTGAAAATACATGTTTTCGTCTCTTTTTGGAGTTCCGTAGTTTATATATTAAAAAAGGACCCTTATGATTTCGATATACATTATCATAAGTTCGATAGCCATTTGCCTGGACGTGAGAACCATTTTATTCAGAAACAGGGCATTACGTAGACAGACATACGTATATTACGTAGATAGACAGAAGGGAACTAGAACACACGATAGATTAAAAAGTTAAAGAGTTGAATAGTAAATTGAAAATTACTTTCAACAAACCAAAATTAAATATTTAGTTTTGCACTTTTTATTCTCTGGAATATTTTTTGCTACGTGCTGCCTCAACTACGGAATCCGTTACTCTGCGTGGTTTGATAAGCACTTCGCTACTTGGTCTGTTTCCATACGAGATAACAATTTGTCTGCGCCACAGGACTTATACTGTTATCTTGGTTATCTTTCGGCGGTTTGCAAACAAATTGTAAATGAACAGAAGATACACGTTACATAAGGAGCAGATGCTCTATTTGGAGTTCGCAAAAAATGTCTGTCTTCTGTCTGTTATTTTTGTTTCATCTATTTACATTTACTTATTCGTTACCAAAATATTGTTCACGGAATCGACGTGGAGTATTGTGACGTGATGTGTATAAATACCTAAGAAAAGTATAATTAATATTTGTTTTCTTTATTTTTAATTTATTTATCTACACACAAAAACATACATTTTGTATTGTAAATAAAGTAAAATGCGTACAAGGGTACTCTTTATTCCTTATAGGAATTTCTTCAGCATACTTAACAAAAGGAAAGTCGACAGTAAGGGCAAACTTTAGTGCATACCAATATAAATATACATAAACATACATTGTTATTCGTAGATAAATTGAAAATACGTAGTAAAATAATTGTTCACAATCCTATGTATAGACATATAAACGGCGATAGCTGAGTGAATAATAGCAATCTTAATTAGAGTTGATTTTAATTGTTGCTGCTTATATCTGTCTTTTATTAACCGATTTGTTTTTTCTTTTTCATTTGTAAGGATGTACCTTCTGCTTGGTTCTTAATAAAGTTTGAAGAGAAAATACCAACTAAATGGGTGAAAAAAAAGACGAATTTTTGTATTGGAGTTAATTTTAAATTAAAATTGATTAATATATCTATGAACATATGAAATAAAAATACATTAGAGAAATAAGCAACCTTAAAGATTGTAAAACAGGAGATGTCATTGATTTGAATTCGATTTTTAATTAACATTGTGTAAATACTACAGTGGCTTTTAGCAGTAAAAATGTAGAGTACGAAGTTGTAACTTCAAGTAGATCTCTACGCCACTGAATGAAGAAAAGAAAAAAGGCAAAGTTTAAACAGTGCGTCATTTGGAGCTAATAAAAACACTGACGAAAGCCGGGCATTGTGTTCGAGGTAAGCTCGACAGACTTTTTCATTCAGCTCTCAGTATGACGCGGTAACTATTCAGGTTCAAGCACATGGTTAGAATCAATGTCTGTTTACACGTAACTTGGCCGTTAAGGTGATAGATGACAATAATATTTATTCCACCAATATAACTGCTTAAATTAGTAATATTCTTTACGCATTTAGCAAATGTAACAAACAGATTTTAATATCGTGTCCAGATTTTGAATTTGCCTGTTTCTCTATAACATATGTAATATGTTTCGATTTATCAAATTAGGCGTTAACATCCAATTGATGTGAGCTAACCTTCTTGAAATAAAAATAGCAAAAAAGTAGATATATTAATTACCTAAAAGCAAAATATAAAGAATACGCAACACGAATATACCTCTATCCTTGCGCTGCTTTTGCGAATATCTATAGGTCCATGATGTTTTTTTTTTATAATGTAATTGTTCAGTGTCGACTGCAGGTATTAGTAATCAAATGGATACAAGACTGAAATACGACATACTAAAGGTGATCTCATGTATTGCGCATGAGGAACATGTCAATATTCGAGTGCTTTGTATGTGTCTCTAACATCCTTTAAACTAGGAGAGAACAGTGTTTAACAGCTATGTTAAACACTGTTATAAGGCAGAAATAAATTTAACTTTGGTACCTGCATAGCCTATATGGGTAGCAGTCTAACTAAGCTAGCCACAATCATTAAATTGTTAACAAAGTCGATTTTTCTATGGTGGGTTTAGAATAACAGGATGATTACCACAATGACGTACCTGAAGGTCCAGTAAAGAATTCTGTATGTTTTCTTGTTGAGTTCGCAACCTTCTAGGTAGCATGAACACCGTGTTAAAAAGCCTAAGCATTAGCCAACATAATGCTGTCAAAGCTCCATACACAAACATGGTTTTAAGCATCGCCCAGTAGTCGACGTTCACTTGTTGGAACTTCATCTTGAATTTTGCGTTTTTACCAAATAATACCGTTTTAGAATCAAATTCTTTATATTTAGGTCTACAAAGGATTTAGTTTATAAGGATTTGATCAAAACAGAACATTCTTATAACAATAATAACGACTTATGACGTGTGTTAAAACGTGTGTTGTGTACAAGAATGGTGACCCATTTCCCATAGCTTCAATGTCGACGGTGCGCCACGAATTATTTATCACGCAGGGGTTGTAAATGTGTATCAACTTTCAATACTTTTTATTTCATTTTTATATGAAGTAGGTAAATAGAAATGTTATAAATGGTATGGGTTATCTCCACAGTTATATGTTTACGATTTAATATAATGTATGGAAATTTAACATGAGGCAGATTTTTCACATTTTTTTTCATTTTAGGTTATGATAGATCTATGCAATATTATGAAATACTACCTAAATTTAGTTGTTAAATAGATAATTTTATGTACATACTTAATATAAATACGGTAATACTAGCAGTATTTACATAGATGCCTATGTTCAAATGGTCAATACTTTGAATGAAATTATTATTATAAAAGGTATTTGGATTGTAGCAAGTACAGTTATACGTTTCTTAAGGAAAAGTTAAGAACACATGTTCATAGGTAGGTATAGGATCGATAAATCGATAGGTAACGTTAGTCGAAGTGTTAATTTTCCGTGACAGAATGAAGACGCAAATATTTTTGTTTCCAGGTGACCGCAACTTCAACTGTGAAACTTCCAGGAAAACTGAAGTTATCAAGTACAAGACTTGCTTCACAGCGGATTATGAGGACGGTAGTGGTACTTCCACTGCAAAAGTATTGTCGATCATTTATCAGTTATGATGTATGAGTATTTCATTTCCTATGTGATTTGCAATCTCAACTATATTCTATCAAATGTAAATTAGGTAACATTTAACATTTGTTTTAATTCCTTAGAATTTACTTAAATAGTCTCAACGTTTCGTTTACTTATCTATAGTGGCATTTTTAACATAATAATACATGTATATATGGCCCCTGAATACCCGACGTATTCGTCCACAAGATCAAAATTGCTCTACTCTTATGTTAATTAATGTATCTATTAAAAATTTCCGTCAAAATTTCGAAACTAAAATTTTGATTGCTTACGAGTCGTTTCTTAAGTAGTGAAAATTTTATTAATGAACGATTAGAGTTAATAGTTAAAAAACCCTACTATAGTTGGTGGTTTATGTTTTCATTATTGCTTTCCATTAGGGCTCTAAATTCTCGTGTCTCGTGTCTCCAAGGGCAAGGCCGAAGCCTTTAATACGTACTTTATCGTGTGTACGAACCTTAGCTATAAACTTATGTATTGATTTAATGGAAAAAAAAACCTTTTGAGATATGTTGGCGTAATGGTGTTGTCATAGTATAATGAGATACGTTTTTTTTATACGAGAAGAGTAGCAAACCACCTGGTGGTAAGTAATCGTAGCCCGTAGACATCTATGTACAAACACAAATATGACTAAAAAACTATTTGAGCTCGAACATAGTTGCGTTGCTACTCCTGCGGTAGTCCTCTACGTCTTACTAGACGGTCGTCTTGCTTCAAAGTGTAGCCGGCAACCGCACCTCTCTAACCGAAACACAAGTAATATATAAACAGTGTTAAATTATAAGTAAATAAGACTCGTAATTTTATACAGGGGTTGCTTTTACTACTACTATGGGATAATTGTAGGTATGTAACCTTTAAAATTAATTTTCACGCCGTAATAAATAAAATCGTTCAAATATTTTCAGTTTTGCTGTTACGTAATTTTAATCCTGACTGCGGCGCTTATATATTAGATCGGGTCAGTATTGCGGGAGGCGGCACTAAACTGGAGCTTATTTGAGTAGACTGAAGATACGCCTACAATTTACTGAAATATTGTATTTTTTAGCATCTGTGTATCATCTACGAA
>DWON01008002.1:0-12456 GCA_018251015.1 Phocides pigmalion okeechobee
GACCAAATGTACCATCAGAACGGGTTTCTAATGCGACGTCCAAAAATGCCAACTTCCCATTGTCCTCCATTTCGCAAATTTCATGTTAGGGTGTACTGAGTTCAGGTGTGTTAAATATATTTGTACTTGTTCCGGTCCTCCTGTGAGGTTTCAATACAGCATTTTAATTTTATTTTTATTTATGATTGAATTACCACCATGAACAACGGGTCTGCATATAAAATTATTAAAACTATATGAAAAGGTACCAACTTCGTTATTACGACGCGCCAGTTGTAACGTGGCCGTTAAACTTAACGTCAATAATGCCATTATGAACACTAGAACTTCTTTCACTACGTCTTTATTTATTAAAGAAAAATGATAAAAAGCTAAGTGATTATCATTTCAAAATTAACAAATTAATCCAAAATATTTTATTCAGACATATTTTTTTCGCAAAATTAATTACTCAATAACAAAACAGCCGCGACATGGCCCGTTGGTATTTCTGATGTCCATTTATACTGGTGCTTGTGTCAATTCTTACATTGATAAATAAACGCCACGATCGATTATTTTAATTTTATTGCCTATAAATTAAAAACATACATAAATACATCACGCAGCGCATCTGCTAAAGTTATACGCCATGTATACAGAAAAGGTATCCTAAATATAATTAGAAGATAAATACATTGTATACTTAGGACTACTAAATAAACTGTGCTCGGGATTCTAGTGATCGCTGAACAAATTGCGGTCCTACCGCTTAATAGCTCTTTAATGCCTCCATGTCAGGTTCTGTCTAATAAAAAATTGTACGTCTTCTTGTCTTTGTTACTGTTGAGTTAAGAAATGTATACAACAAAGCTATCTAAGAAAATTTATAAGCTTGTAGCCATTCAAAAATTGAGTATCTTGAATTTTAACATAATTATCTATTTCATTTTCACTTCCACTTGGTTACAAGAGTAGCAAGTGAGCGTCCAGACATCTTGATGTTAAATGAATAATCCTTGCACCGATGTTTGACGACGACGAATATGAAATAAGGCTTATACCCGCCTAAACTCATATGTACATCTATGATGTATTGCTACTCCTAAGGACAAGAAAAATGGTCGCCTATCTTCAAAGTATAGCTGTTAATCACATCGCTCTAAATCAATTGATTCACGGCTTATTATGAGAGTAACAATGTTATGTATATGACGTAGATTCTACCCTTTTTATTCATATAGGCTCATTATTCACAGGCTATATACATATATGTATATTGACTCCCTTTCAAATGATATATTTTTTTCAATTAATAATATTTTTTGAATTAGATGTTTTGAATATTAGTAATTATTTTTAATAAGATACGAGATAACATAAATGGAAATTCACATTTTGTATAGAACTTTATCTTGTTTAAACAATTAATTCGCGGGTACACCACATTAATTATGAAGGCAATGAACAATTTACCAACCATGTTTATACTTAAAGCTATATTGGTTTTGTGAGTGGATACACCACTGAAATGAGAGGCGACCACGGGCCATCGCTTTGCATATCGAGTGAATGAATATTTTGTCCGTTCGTGCGTTGACAATCGAACTGGACTAGTTCATATTCATTTGTTTGCTCAGATTAACATATTAAATATCAATAGCAACGCTCAATGGATACACGATTCAAATTACACTATAATGAATTTACGGTGAATAACTCTACGCTGATATATTGCTCCTTCCATTTTTACTTTATATTTATTTATATTTATCTAACTTACAATCAGTCTTCATGTATGTGAGACAAAACATTCCATGCAAAATCCAAAATGTCAGCAGAATAATTTAATATAATTGCACCAATAATTTATAATTTATAACGTCGAACATAATGCAGCATAACACTGACTTAACATTTGCCTGTTTATATTGTTTCAGGTTATTTAAGTTTGGTACTATCTAATGTCAATTTAAACCGCAGATAGCTAAACTAATATTTGATTAGCACATAAATACTATGGTCGATAAACCAAATGCTTCGAACAGTTAGAAACCTTGGAGGCTTACGCTAAATGATTTCGTCTGCAAGTTCTGTCTTTGTGCTTTGTGGAATTTTTCGACTTCGTGTCTACACGATATTTTGATTTAAGAATTGAATTTGCTTAAAGAATTTTGTATTAATTGAACAATGAGATCTCATTAAGGAATTAAAAAAAATAAGTAACGGTTTCGGCACTACAAATATGGTTTATTAAATAAAGTAATTAAGTGATATCCTTGTTGCAGGTATCCTACGTTTAATTACATCGATTGGGGGTTCAAAATGAGAAAATATCAATATCATCAGCGATCATCGTTATAGTCTACACCGATTATTGAAGACTCTACAATGGATCGTCGTATGATTAGTGTTTTGGCGCTGGTCGCTCACCTATGTAAGTATTTACTTATACTAATAAATGTTGCATGAATGGCGGAATAATGATGAGAATATACGATAGGCATGAAATAAAGGAGTTTTCTATTAAAATTTAGACATATACGTAGGTTGTACACTATATCACTCCTGTAAGACAAATCTAGCCCTTTAGGTCGTAGCGCAGTGCATATCAAAAAAATATATATAAATATATTCAACAATACATACATCCCCATACCTAATACATACGCTTAAAAACATTACGCTCATTTTGAGGCAGTAGGACAATTCGTCTATTGTTTTATAATCCAAGCTGTAGGAACCATGGAACGTGGAAGTGTTTAGAAGTAATTGGAAACACATGTATTGGAACGAAAGAACGATCCTCGACGTGTATCTAAAGTGGACTATCTCAGCCCACTTGACGGCAAATGGCACGGAAATAACAAGGATATAGCGACACGACCCCATTCGACCACTTGTCTCATCCTAAAATAGTAACAGCAAACGAAAAAACATTATTTAATTCCTTTCCACAAGTAATATACTAGATTACTTCCACACCCTAGCACGCACCTTTACATTTTAGAATAACTTCTATGCGTATTAGAAACTAATTGTCACATGCTGAGATATATCGTGAGAAAAGATCCCTAAGAATTCTGAACAAAGAATTCAAGATGTTTGAAGTCTATTAATCATACGAATTGATACTTATTTGGCCAGTGTGGCCAATTACGACATAAACCTTATTTTTTTAAGAAAACTAGTGCCCAGCATTAGCATATTAATGTCTTGATGCCAGGGCCTTTTCTGTAGGGAGAAAAGGGGGCACGCAGTGCCCCTTAAAATAAATTACGAAATTTTTAAATAAAAGTTAAAGAAATTCAACCTTGGACTAAAAAATGGTAACCTTTGCAAAAAAAAAAATATATAGGTCAAAAATTTCCAAATACAAAATATTATGAACTCACAACTTTCGAAAATTAGCGTGCCCCCAAAACGGAAGTGACAAAAAAACATCGGATTTAATTATATGAACTATTTTTGAGCAACAAGAACAAACGTGTTAGATACTGTAGCTATAAGAAATTATCTCTACCTTTGAATGCTTGTGATAGAACACGTGCCGAATTTTGTTACTTTCCAATGCAAGTGCAACGTAAATATCGTTTGGTGCCAGAATAGAACAAGGTACGGGTAGGTACCTACACGACAAAATTACAATTTTATACTGTCGGAAATAGAATCGAAACATTATTTGTTTTCAATTTTACATAAGTTAGACTTAATTCAATTTTAGCGTAAGATAAACGTATAGTTTAAACGACTATCAATCAAAATATAGTTATTGTTTAAAATGAAACACAAAAAATTACAAATGAAACGGTTTGCTAAAGTCCACACTACTATATCGCATATTATTTTTCTACTATAAATAGTACCGAAATAAAAAAATCCAATGAAGTAAAAATATCTATTTTGGGCAGAAATATGTTGAATAACTTTTGAGAACATTATTCATATACCGTTAACAACGTGAATACGACAAAAAATATCTAAATTAAACAGCTTTTTTCTAAACATCACATAAACTCAAGTAAACGACGTCACACTTCATTTATTCAAGGATACGCGTGTTGTTCAAATGACTTTGTTTGTATCCACCCTCTTTTTTAAGCGTACAATGGTACCTACTATCACAGACCATTTACCGACCAATGACTCTGAAGTAACACCTTCAATGATTTTCCTTTTTATCTGCAGTTTTTGTTGCTTTTCATTGAAAACTGTTGAAAGTTGCGCCATAAAGATGGCATAACGTCTCGAGGATCTCATTGATGTAAAACTACAGAGTGAAGAAACGCTGAGTCATAACCGCTCAAATCTATTCTATAATCTATAAAGATCAAGTCATAAAATTGGTAAGATGTCAAAATGCAAACGTTAACTAGCAGCATCGCCACTATCACATCTACGCATCAGTGTAGCGATAATATGGTGTCATTTTAAGGATGTGAAAAATATATTATTTTTACGAGTCATTTTACAACGCATGCGATCAACTTTAAGCAGGACTCCTATTCTGTATAGAGTTAGTTACAGAAATCACTTCATATTAGCATTACTGCATGTTGATTTAATATTTATATTAATCAGATAATATTAATCAAATCTTGTTTAGCTAAATACGCTGCGCAGATGTTTCACCGGAGAGGTGGCGACACAAACCCATTTCTGGCAAAAAAAAACTGGCTAACATAAATTTCAGTCGCCTATCGTAATCCTTAAGAAGAGAGATGCATCTGTATCACCTTCAAATGGAACTCCAGCAGAAATACCATAGCATGCCACCGAGCAGTAATACCAATCTCAATAAATAAATATGTAAAATCATTTAAAATATTCTTGCAATGATCGACATTGATGTGATTTACAGGTACATTAGCGTCAGCCAGTGGTCCATTCTACGATGACAGCAACAAACCTAGCAACGCGGCACCAACTGGCAACTTCATCACGCAAACCGTCTACGGATTCCTCGATTTTACCACAACGATAGGCAACACCGTGATGATCTTCTCGCCGCAGTCAGCGCCTCCACCAGGTCGACTCTCTGTCCTATTTTTTTATTACTCTACCTACAAATAAGTCAAACAGACGATCTAATGGAAAGTTATCACTGTCGCCTGTCGATCCTAACAATACCAAAAGATTCGCCAAAGCGTCGCCTACTTTGAAGAATAGTTTTCTTTTGACCTTTTTAAGAGATATGGTATATAAGAGATATTAACTATAGGAGATATGCATTTCATTCCATGAATAAATACACTGCACTACTCTACTACATACAATACATTTTTGTGTATGTGATAGAACATACCGGAAATAGAATCGTGGAATGCTAGATAATGGTCCTTATTTTTAAATTCATGTATTGCTATCAATGTCATTTTAGCAATTAAAAGTATATTTTTATACAAATTGAAAACAGCTGTCCTAACAATCACATGATCTAAGTAAAATAAATAAAGTACTTACTATTTTATTTATATTACGTTAAAAGATTAGCATGTATTTGGTATTGTATGTTGTTTTAATAAATTATTTAGGGTTATTCTTTTTAAGGGCAAATATTATCATACTCAATTTATACTTTTATTAATAAAATCAATTATTTTTCATGTGTTGAGAAAAATCATATGTTGGTCAGCAGATATGAGCTTTAAGGAAAACAACACGTTAATCAATATTATTATTTCTGTCTTCAGAGCCACCTAAAACAGAAAAGTCTGTTCAAGAAAATATAATTGAAACAAAACCTCCGCCACCATCAGTAACCACTGCGAAACCTGAAACCATTAAGCCCAGCAAAACAGTAAATAAAGATAAAAGCAATAAATCCGGTGTACAAACTGTTGCATCTAGTGCCATTTCAGTTGTTACATCACCTCCTAAAAAAGAAGAAAAGATTGCCAATATTCCAAAGTCAATTGCAAAAGACCAGAAACAAATTCTCTCAAAAGTGGAAGTAGTTACGGGTCCTTCCAAGATTGTAGAAAGTAATATTCCAAAACCTCCTCAGCCAAAACCAAACAAACCATCACCAGCGACAAATAAAAACCAAAAAAATCAAGTTATAAAAAGTGTCACAAATATTGTCAGTAGTAAAGTTGAAGTAAAGCAAAATCCACCGGCATCAATAATTAATTCCAAAGTAAATAGTATAGTTGAAATAAAATCCAGACAGGGTGATGATGAACCAGCAATACTAGTAACGAACAATAACATCGGAGAACCCGAATATGATTTCTTATCACGCCAGCCATCGGAATTCGTTGAAGAAACTTATAAGGTTATAAATTTGCGACCATCAAAAGCACATCCGCAAAAACCAAAAAATAACCTCAAAAACAGACATCAACCGACCCCGCCTCCAGAAGACGATGAACATCCTTTAGGACTTGTAACTACGCTTGGTGGTACAATTGTTAAAGATGGACTAACGACAGTTCACGAAACTAGTGTTATTGGCACATACATTTCAGGAAAATACGCTCAAGTTTTAAATAGTAATTCTAAAGTATTACCAGCCAATCATAGAGGAAAGATTTCACCTAGCCCTACACATAGAATATGGCTAATGGCTAAGTATGTATATAATTCCATTGTGTCTTAATTTTTCAGGTTTCATCATTTATATAGTTAACATAATTTATAAGGGTTATAAGAATTAATTTAATAACTTTATATTATTATATGTATACTTTGCCGATGATTATTAAAGCGTATATTTAATTTTAATGAGTACAACTAATGTATTAAACATTTGCTACAACAATTATATTCATTATAAAATTTATTATATCTTTACAATAATAAAATCAAATATAAATTTCTACAATTTTCAGTACTCGATTTGGCCGACCAAGAAATTCGCCTCAACTCGCAACCGTGTCTGTTTTCAGTGAATCACCACCATCATCATCACCCTCCCCACCATTTTCCAACAGACGGAAGAGCAGCCGAAACTCTGGAAATAAAATTACTGTAACACCGTCAACCAATACCGACAGTCAATCCAGGCGAGGATTTAAACCCCGTATCCAACCTTCCGCTGTTGAACAAGTTACGCCAGCTGGATCTACAAGCGTTTATAAATTCAAATTAAACAGAGCACCTGGATCAGGTCGTTGGCAATACAAAACAAGCCCTAAACCTAAAGTGACAATTCGCAAATCGAATAATGAAGATGAACCACAAACAACACCTAATCCAAATCCCCTTATCGATGATACCCAATCAAATGATATCTCTCTTCAACCTAGATCTGACAATGATCTAGAACTTTCAGGCTCACAAAGCGGTCCAGGTACTCTTCTTGATAATGAGACAGAAGATAATTCCATTGAAAAACTACCACCAGTTGAAACTATAAAAGTTGAGATTTCTACTCCAGCAGATTTTCGAGATGTTTATTATGAAATAGCAACGCTCAAGTCTCCTTACACTTTCCAGGTACATAAAAATTAATGTATATTTTTAGTATCCACAGAAGTAGTAGTATATGTAGTAGTTTTAAATTCACATATTTATAATCATTATGTATAAAAATATTTCGGTTGCAGGTTGGACGTGTCAAAAACACTCGTATTATCACTGTAACTACAACTATAGAAAAAAGACTTGAGCCATCCATATCTTTTAACTCGCAAGGTTCTCTCAACGAACCGTTAACAGAAAATATATTAGCGACAGCTTCTCCGTACGGAAAAGATCATTACCTTTTAGACTCCAGCATAGCTACGTTGCCACCGATAACTCTGTCATCTGATGTTGAAACACCGCCATTGGAAACCGTGACGGAAACATTCAGTACCACTCAGAACATGCTAAAAACTCATATACTACCAGTTGTACGAGATTCTAATTTGACAAGTAGCCTTACATTTATTCAAACTTATCAAGTCACGAGATTTGTAACGGCAACTAAAACATTACCTCCAATGGACTTCTATCAGTTTATTCCCAGTAAGACTTTAAAAGAATTTAATAGTCGCCTTGATGAAGCTGGTTCAGAACTGCACCTAGAGCTAGATTTTGGAGACAGCAATGAAGATGAAGACGGAGTTCCACGCAGGGTGTTCCCTCCAGAATTAGATTTAGCAAATATAGGTTCGGACTTCG
The DNA here is from genome assembly GCA_018251015.1 of Phocides pigmalion okeechobee. Taxonomy (NCBI): domain Eukaryota; kingdom Metazoa; phylum Arthropoda; class Insecta; order Lepidoptera; family Hesperiidae; genus Phocides; species Phocides pigmalion. Next base: position 8,089 of record DWON01008002.1, read on the forward strand.
ATTTAACTGAAGTAGACAAATATAGATTGCCAGAAAACCACTTACGGCTTAAAAAAGCTCATGGACAAAATAAAAACAATCAAGTTACAGAACCACCTAATCCAGTGACACCTGCGCTAACACCAGAACAGGCACAACAACTTGCTCTTCTTCGGCTACTAAATCCAGCCGCAGCTGCACAAATTCCAAATGTTGTAACGACATCTAAGCCTATTCTTAAATATGAAACCGTGTATGAATCACACGTCATACCACTATTTGACGGGAAGAACACAGTTCATAGCACAATATCAAGGCCAGTCGCAACGATTACCAAAACGGAATACGAAATTGGAACTAGCAGTCTCCCAGCCTTGCCGCTTCAGCCCATTAATCCGCTTTTCCCGCAGCAGCAATTCACCGTAACTTCGACTCCAGTGGTTCTGAATACAGAAGTAACAGCTACAGACAGTCAAATTCTGAAATTAACCTTCGGTGCAAAGACTGTGTACACCACATTGTTCACAACTAAAGTTGTGCCAACTATTCTGACTTCCTACGTGACATCATCCATACCAGTGCAGCCCAGCGCAGCTCCCGGTTTTCCGGGATACTTTCCCGCGCCTTTCGCACCTTTCCCTTATGTAGGATAAATTGTTAGTGTATTCGGACTAAAAAAACATAGTACCTACAAAATTTAGACAATAATTTGTGACTATGTACGATAGTGATAAGTGAACGTGAAAGTGAAAAAAAAAAACTTAAGAAGGAAAGATATTTTTAAAAGTGCTCGTATGTAACATAAACTATATCGCGAGTGGATAAGTAACAAACTGACCAAGTTTTGTTATGGTATTTGGGGAAATGTCCCAAAATAAAGCTTTATAACCACATAAAAGCACATTTCTGTAAAAATGTAAAAGACATCACGACACTTTTTCAAACTCATGTAAATTATTAATTGTAGTTTATTTACCTGTGCTCATTTATCGCTTTGTAAATATTATTTATATTCTTGTACACCTTGTAAATATCATAAAATACGAAAATGTAATTATTTTATTAAGAACTGTAGATAACATTGTTATAGCTATTTTCATAACTTTTGTACATCTATTGCTTTAATAAATGGATTTGTAATAAAAGGTATATTTCATTACAAAACGAAAATTTCATATTTATTTGTTCGCCCCACAATGAACAAAAATATATATCAAAAATTTTATTGTAATAGAAATAACAAATAAAATATTCCTTGAGAGTATTTTTAATAACATTATATTTATCTTACAAATGTAAATTGATCATTTCATGTGTTAATTATCAACTTCTTATAGAACAGACGTTCAGACTGGTGTTATTAACACATGAGTTGGTTATTCTAAGAACTAAGACAGAACGCCCGGAAGTTAAATCTTTCCAACAATAGATGGAAGGGCCATGTTATAAATAGTAGTCACCGTTTTCAAGATTTCTACAACACCGGCGTCCCTAGCCACGCATTTTTGAGAACATCATTTTATCATACAAAATCCTAATCCAAATTGTTCTCCTTAGAAAGAAACAATTTTAGCATAATAGAACATTACAAGTCATTATTATATTTTGCCAAAATTGTTTTATTCCGTCACGTGACCTCGTGGCTCAAGTATTCTATTGGTGACCAGTATTTGCCTGCCGAGAGTGTCGAGAGATACCAAGAATTTTTGCCGCCGCCTTTTTTCCCGGTCAACCTTAGCCAACAAGACGCTCAAACCCAATATATTGATTTTACATTGTACCCTTGACATTCATTAAGTGTATGGAAATACCGTACAATGAAATAAAATATTTGAATTTGAATATTTATAATTATCAGTGCACCAATTAAATTAGACTATCATTAGACAGCTGTCTGCAAATGTGTTCAAGAGACATTTTAAAAAACGTGAGCGTTAGCGTTTGTAGACACTGAAGCACTTGGAAGCGTTTACTATTTAGATAATCCCCTTAGAGATTCGCCAATGCATGGCCCAATTTCAAGTAGTTTTTAACTATACAATGGCGGATTTAAAGACCAATTCAATAATAGGACACAGCTAAAAAATTAAAAAAAAATTAAATCTGTCTTTTACTAGACATATCTACATTCAACTCACAGATCAATCGTTTATCCAATAAATAGCATGAACCTTTTCCTTTTACATCATAATAATTTATGTTAGGTATTCGAAAAGTATCTTCTTTACAACAGCGTCTAATATTTCACAAAGTTAAGAGGTTTATTCCCCATGATATCTTAATTAAAGCTATTTCGCACCGAACCAGCAACACAACAAAGGGTTCCAAGTTATGAAACTAAGATTAATGGAAGCTGTTATATGAACTTAATGAGTAATTCTAATGAAGTTCATTTTTTTTAAGTTAAATGTCAAGGTTCAATGTCAGAAATAAAACTAAGATCATGTATATACATGTAATGTCTAGTGATCGCAGCAGTTCGTACATCTACATCCGGCCTTAAACACAACTGATATCTTATGGGTAGAAGTATGTACCTACAATGTGTGCACTAAATAACTAAATTCATGATTTACCGAAATTCTGCGGAATGTCATTTTAGATGACATCTTAAACAACACACTCATATCCAATGATATTTTTATATTCTGATTGATTCGTTGTTTGACACATACATACATACATATACTTGCCTGAGCAACTCATCAGGCATATATACACCGATCAGGCACACATACATACCGATTTGATTTTTATTGATTACGTACGTAATCATCAATTACCACCAACAATAAATAAACCACAAATCAAAACATGGTTTGAACATGATATCAAAATATAAAAACATTTCCTCTTAGATTTTCTTTGTAAACAAAGAAAGAAAACAACGTACGCAAGCGATACTGTAAACAACATAAGGAGCTCAGTTATATCAAAGATCCCTCGATCTGTAAACCTTTTTCAGACTTTAGAGCAGGTGTCGTGTTGTGTATTCCCACAAATCAATTTTCTGTCTACACTCGAGTTGCGTTGTAATAAAGTAATTGTTGTAAATAGTGAATAAAATATTTCACGAATTCAGAGTTTTATTTTCGGTCACTTTTTTTTTAATTCGTATTATGTATATATTGCGACTCTCATTCCTAAGTTATAAGAACTATGCAAACTTTAAAACTTCGGCAAGCACTTTTAGCACTGCTATTTCCCGATATTATCAATTGATTGCAACAGTAATCTTAATCTGACAGACTACTACTCTTGTAACCCTTAGTATTTGCACCAATCCACATTTTGTGGGGGGGGGGGACTTGTGACCAGCTCTGAAAGTTGAATATATATAGGGTCGCTCATCAGTTCATTTGTATAGAAAAAAAACACACTCGTATGTTCTAAATTATTATAAAAGGAGTGCTCTAAGTAGGTCACTTTACAGTATTATGAATACACTTTACACAGTTATTTAACTTATTAATGCCTACTTGTCTACGAAATAAATAGCAGACAAGCAAATATTGTGAAAATTGTTACAAGATTTTGCAGGCAAAGACTACTAAATTTATTGTTTATTTGACGTACGCTACTTTTAGCTTTGTTTGCTTTCCTTAATTAATACCAATACGTAACATTCTTTCAAGTGTTCAAGTAACAGAACAATGATGATTTGAAGCAAAAATATCCAAGGTTTCAATTTTTAAAATCCGCCGTTCAGGCAAGTCCTGGCTGAACGATTTTATCGGTCCTAGGCTCAGTGCACGCTGATTGAACGAGGTTAGACCAAATCCGCTTATAGTCCATAACGAATGGAGAGTAATTTCATTGGCGCATACATCGATTGCCGGCTGACGTAGACGCAGACAGTACTATGCAAATTGACAATGCACTTCTATATTTCGAATTTTAACACGCTTGTCTCTACCGGAAGATGTGAGCGAATGAACACAGGACAAAGGAAATTATAGATTAATTCTACTTTTAATAATAAGTACGAGTAAGTTATGACATCTCGTACACATTTTTCGTTTTTTTTAAACCAGCATATTTTCAAATACGTTTGCTGCAACTGTTTTATGCCCCACTGCTGAGCACGTGTATTATCCTTAAATTGGAGAAAGTTATTTCCTATTATTGATTTCGAGAGACATTAAAAAATCGTCTATAACACTGGCCGAACCCGGATTAGTACATTTGAGAATACCTTTGAGAATGTTTTAAGGGATATAAGTTTCTTCACGATGTTTTCCTTCACCGTTAAAGCAAGTAACTAACATTTAAAAGGGGACGAACGTGGCAAGGATTCAAGCACCAAGTCCCTCACGTGAGAAGCCAGAATCTAGGTTTTTTGATACATAGTTTTCACAAATTCCGGGATTGACATCTGAAAATTGATTC
>DWON01008003.1:0-12456 GCA_018251015.1 Phocides pigmalion okeechobee
AATACACAATTAAGTAAAATAATTTTTTGTAAGTAAAAAAATGCTCTACTGTAAAATTGTGTTTTTTAAGATAACACGTTATTGAAGCAAAGAAGCGAAATTTACAGAGTAAAATAAGAGCTGCATGATTTAATGGAATATATTGTAATATTGATTTCTGTGCAAACAAAGCAGAAGGCTAATCCTAGTTGATAATAAAATCTTTCAATAACAGCGGCTAAACGAACCCATTGTGAGCGGGTAATACTAATATTAATACTTCTAATACTGAATGAGTTATAATTTACTGCAGAAATTACGTTATTTATAATATTAACTTAATTAGCTTCGTCAATTTAGCATTATTTTATGTACGTTTTTGGGTTTGCGGAGTTGTTATTCATGATAGCCGATGTATTGATTTTACACTTAACTTTCTTTAATTGTATGTAAATACCTAAAATGAAATAAAAGATTAGATAGCGTTTCTGTGAACATTTTCACACCGCTTCATAAGGTGTCATTTATATGGAGAAGAAACGGCGTAAACTGACCGACTATTAAGTAGTAAGTATTGAGTAGTTTAGCATGAAAAGATCTTGGTTGGGACTAGTAATACACAAATAAAAATGATCTATTATAAAGAAAAATAGAGACTGAGAGAAATTGCATCTCTATAATTTGATATCATTTTATTTTTATTTTTCAAATTGAAGTGACGTTTTTATTTTCGTATTGATTAAGGATGAAAAGTACTTAAAACATGATATAAATTGCAAATGATGAAATTTTGATTTGAAAAAAAAAAACAATGCATTTTGTCAGTCTTTTAAAAATTATTTAGATAATTGATTATTAATTTCCCATTTAATTCTTAAAAGGTACCGTTTTTATTTGTAAATATAAATTTTTGTTACCAAATAAAGTGGTATAAATTAAATAATAAATGGATATTTCTGATATGTTGATAAATAAAATAATTGACACGTTGCTAAAAATTATTATTACAATAATATTTATAATTGATTTATTTACAACGAAAGCAAAAACTAAGTACAGTTGGAAGACAAAAAATTGCAAAATAAAATATTTTTTTACATAAATTTATGAAAGTGGAAGAAAAATAAAATGCAAAAATATTATTTTTATGAAAAAATTGTTTGTATTTTATATTTTTATAAATCAATCACACGTGTCTGAATGGCCTTACAGGCGGTTCAATCTTCAAATCCAGTAACTATTTCAATTTTCAATGAGCAATTATTTACTAAAATGACATAAATATATGAAACATCAAAGAAATGGCACATAACTTTTTGCAAGGTTAATATAAAACTATATTATTAACAAAATATTTTCATTGTAATCAAATAAACACTAATCGCAGTAATTAAAATATTTTCTTTATAGTATTTGATAAAAAGAAACGATAATCATTTATAAAAATATGTATATAATTGATAATAATTAATCTTCCATATTGCGATACAAATAAAAATAAGGGTACGCAAAATAATCCGTCAAAAACGTCACATAATAATATGATTATTTTTCCCTTTTGTTTTTGTGACGTATACCTTATATTTAATCATTTTAAGGATTAATTAACATAAACAGAATTATTCTTAAATAATTTTACTGCACTATATAAAATTAATATTTTCATTTGTCTATTATTTAATTAAAATAATAATTGAGGCTAATTAATTTTGATTTCTTTTATCTACGTGGAATTTTATAACTGTACATAATTATTTCTATTTTATTAAATATTTCTATTTAGGAAATGTAAGAATTGGATTTTATTACAGATTTATGTATTTAACTACACATAATTTATTTCTAATCTAATTGATTAATAGGATGTATTAAAAATATTAAAATTTGAAATTAAAAATCTAGGCTTGAATTTTATGACTAAGAAGATTTAATATACAATATTGAACATATGGTATTTTTTTATAATTAAATGTTTTAAAATAAACTTTGACATTTTTGGAAGGCAACGTTTTGTAATGCGAATAAAATTAGTGTTATAATTGTTGTTAATAATTTAGTTTACACCGCCATGACGATTTTAAAACGATCTAGTGAATTTTCATTACATCCTACATAACATTTTATATGACACTATAATTAATATTTAATCGATTTATATTTTAACATACAATTTGATTTATACTTGTATATTAGTTCATTGGATAACAATGTTATAACAAAATTTGTTACACAACACATCCACAACACATTTTGTATAATCAGAAAAGGCATAATTATTTAATCGAACCAAGCGCATAATGTCCAATTCACAATATGTCCATTGGTCGCAAATGGTCCACGTCATGTATCAAATTTGCAATATGACCAGTGCACTGAAAATCACATCGCAACATGTCCAATTCTCAGAATATGCAATTTATTACATATACTTTATTTGACGTTCTAAGCATTGGACATTTTGCGCGTGGACTGATTAAACATTTGACATTGGACATTTTGCGCATAGGATAATACGTACCTAAGCCATTTAATCTATAATACACAATGAACAATTAGTCTAAGCATTAATTACTATGTTAAATATACAATAATTACAGTTAAAAAGACCAGTCTCAGTTTGATAAGTATGAAATTGACTTTACAATTAAGTTGAGTGTATAGGCCTAATCATTGGGGTCTAAATACAATACTAATTTGCATTTTAAGCGAAACGACAAAGTATTAATTGACATTAAATGGATTGATACAAAACATAAGTAATTAATTGATAAAAGTATAATTGATATTGATTATATTTTAAACTTAATAATAATATGATATGGATATTAATTATTTTATTTCCTTGATAAATTTTTTCAAGAAAAATATAATTGATAGTGATAAAACGTGTCATACGATTGCAAATAAAATTATTTATGATTATTTCAAGTTATTCTGCCTTTACATTAGTTTTCCAACTTTGCAGTATTATATTTACTGTGATTGGAAATATATGTAACTCATTGAAAGTATATACATAGATGAAAATGGGATATTATGTAAAGCATGCAGTAGAGATATTTCATATATAACATATAAGGCGATAAAGATATTGAAACAAATTTATTTATTGTCTCAACGACCACTGGTAGGGCGGTAAGGACAGACAATTTACTGTAAATGTTTTTTTTTTTTATGTGAGAAGAGCAAACGCACATGGAAACCACTTGATGCTATGTAGTTGCAGCCCATAGACATACACGTACAACCACAAGCACAACTGAGATCGTATCTGAACTCGTACGTAGATACGTTGCTACTCCTGAGGACTAAGATCGCCTCGCTTTAAAGTATTGCCTGCAACCGTACCTCTCCAACCGACACAAAAGTAATGCTTTACGGCGGATGATGAGGATAAAATTTATAAAATGAGCTATAGGTGTAAAAATTATTTTAGATACAGTAAATCAGCAATACAGATAAGATCGGAACGCCAAAATTGTTCAATTAAAGTGAAGTATTATGATGTACAGCTTTACTTCACGCTTCGTAATTGAATGGAAGTATCACTTTTCACACGCGATAGTCGATGAAGATAAAGATCACGGTAAAGAGAGAGCGATTTTGTGGACGCGAATGCGAGGCGATTTGTGAAGCGATAAGCATAATGTTCAAGCCAATCATTTAACTGAGGTCTATAAAACATACAATAGCGAAAGTTAAATACTTCGTTACTTTCACGTAGAAAATGTACCTTTTTTAACTGTTTAAGTACATTTATTTTTAAAAAGATACTTGTTATTAAAATGAGAATAAAATAAAAAGTAATGTAATATTACAAAAAGTAACAATAACAACTTTTATCACTAAAATAAAGTATACATTTCGATATTACTAAAAAACATAATACTATTAAGGTGATCTATGAACAAAAATGTTATATCAAATTGCTAAGACTTAAAGCAAAAGGTTACTATTGAAAAAAAAAAAACAAAAGGTATTTGTCGATCTTTTCATATTTAAATTTCCATAAATACCTATCGCTTTAGATACATGCCCTTGCATAAAGGCGAGAATTTATTTTTATACCACTCCATTATACAAAATCACGTTACAAAATCTCATTTGAATTTATTTCCTAAGTAATCATTCAAGTTAATCGCTCTGTCTTGAGTGTGACCTATAGGCGGCGAACGATTAATCATTTACGAACGTAATTCGGTTTAATTTGACAGTGTCTTTAATTTAATCAAATTGATATTCATTGCAGGATTCAGGCAGTATTTGGGACTTAACGAAGATTTACGTACGTGAAGTAGAAAATTTAAGCAAAATAATATCTAAACTAAACAGTCTTAGGCATAATTCCTTTAGCTTAAGACCAGGATAGCGGTTTGGAAGAGACACCTGCCTGTCATAAGAGGCGACTAAAAGAAGTCTTTTGAAGTGGTTTCGATGTAGCGATCCCGGGTAGGATTTCAGTGTGAGTGGTTCCACATCAACGTATGAATAGACCGTTGACCAAAAGGTCAGGAACATTCCCCCGAAAGACATCCGTCTGAATGGTTCCACAAGGACGTAAGTACAAACCAATGTTTAAGAAACCGAAGAAAGTTCATTGACATGGGCCCGATTAAGATATGTTAGAGAACATGCGTCTGTTTCGAGATCCTACAAGTACATATGGAGGCCACTGAGGAGTTTTTAACAGGGAAACATGAAGAATTTAAGGCATATTACACAAATAAAAATGACAGAGCACCTATAAAGATCAAAACAGTTCGCCTGTCTGATATATCAGACGATAAATTAACACTTGATACTAAACATGAGTTCATAACGTTTATAAGTATCGACACAGTCTTAGAAATATATAAACAACACTCCACTTGATCGTAACTGCATTGAAAACGCACTAAAACACTTATTCCACTGTCACCCGTTCAAATATTTAAGTTTTTAATAGTTAATAAAGTACGTTATACATGCGTTGCTAATGGTTGCTGGTGACCATTACCTGAAAATAATGGTTGAATTAAAAACATTGCGTGATATTATAAAATACAATGAAAAAATACAAATTATGTAAGCTTTGAACATTATAAGTAATTAGGATTAACATTTAACGAAATAATTGAACTACTTGATGGGTGATAACGATCGAAATAATATTTAGCAGCAATTTTGATACTAAAAGACTGAAACTCTACTAAAGGAAGTTATATATTTAATTAACAAAAGCTAATATTGTAAAACAAAAAGAAAAATATGATTAACAAAAGTTCAAGTAAGTTTTAACGATAAAAATGCGTTATGCAAATAAAACAACAATTTGTTTAATGTTGTTGAATAACTTTATGATGGCATCATAAATAAATACTCGTTGAATATAAGTAATAAATTAAACATATACATATACATTTGATCTGAAACAAAGACGACGTGTAATATCAGACTGAAGAATTAAAAGTAAGAAATATATATCTGGTAAATACAAACATAATTGAAATAGTTTTTTGAATAATTGTCACGATTAATAAGGTGTCTTCATCCATGAATTGCTATAATTAATAAATTGCTATAAATGATAAATTGCTGTATTTGATAAATTGTTGTAATTAATAAGTAAATGGTTAAACACCAATAAAATTTAATTTGATTGTTTTTAAGCTTATCTATTATCCCGTTATAATATCTTATTATAATTCAAATTAATTTTGGAAAGGGAAAAAAAATAATACAAAAGAGAATATAAGCGGATTGTGACAAAAATGAATGAATGAATGAATGAAGAACGAAATAAACTATGACAAAAATGTGTAAAACTTACCTTTTTTGGTAACGGTAGTGTTACTCAATGTTCTAGTCGATGGTGCAAGTATATAATGAGCACTTGGGGATTGAGGAGTTGCAGACGATGTAGCTACACCAGTCTGAAAATAATCTATATGTTAGATAATTACTGATACTATTTAAAATTTTCACAACAATTAAAATCATCTATTCGACCATCAGCCGTTTCAAATACATTTCACACAGGTCTCCGTTAATTGGTACCAATGTAACCGGTCCTGTATCTTCTAAAGTCAAATTTGGTGCCTTTCAACGATCTACACTTCTTTTGCCTTGACGTGATTACTATCAAGAATTTAAGTAAAGGTAGACTAATAGAAAAATATGTACTATTATTGGTTTATTTAACCCAATCTGATTATTATGACCACGTTAGATAAATGCAAAATTTTCTATAAGATATTTTTTGCCTAAAAGAGAATCAAACCTGGTAGCATCTTTATGGAATATCGACATGACAACAATAGTACCATTCAAATCGTCAGTATAGTCAGACAGGTTTGTTTTAAAAAATATTTCGAGCGAACTTATTCACAAATTTGTATTATGATCATCCATGGAAGTAATTATAATTGTAAAGATCACACTAAGTTAAGGTTTCTTAGATATTCCATTAACTATTCCGAAATACATTTTCAGGCGTAGACGTTAGATATAAGCGGAACGAGCTTATTCAGGCTTATATCATTGATATTAATGTCTATTTCCCTCAGACGTATGTTCGCTTGTCACGAATGAAATTGAGACAAGCAACATATTATATTAAGTCTGACAGCTTATTCTATTTATGAAATACTTATTCTGTTTAGTAAATTCCATATCCTCCATCCGAGACACATTTTTTTTAAAGAGTAGCAAAGGAGCATGCAAATGTTGATGTTAAGTATTCGCAGCCATAGATATCCACGTACAACCCCAAACACGATTGAAATCCTATCTAAGCTCGAATGTAGATACATTGCTACTTCTGAGGACTGAAATGGTCGCCTCCCTTTAAAGTAGTCGGCAACCGCACCTCTCGAAACGAAACACAAGTTATGCTTTACGGCGGATAATGAGGGCGGCGGTGGTATCTCCCCGGTGGAATTATAATTTTGCCACCTTTGAAATATTACCATATATCTTCAATACTACGTTATTTCCCACAACTGAACATGGTTTTCTCACAATTGGAATACCCTTTAGCATACTTAACCACATCACTCTAATACGGGTTAGAGATCGACCCCGTTTTAAGGAGGCTTCCAACCCGCAGAGGTCCTCCGACAAGTCTTTACATTATTTATGGATAGCAACCGAGACCAACTGCTTAATGTTTCTCCGAGGTATAAGTAAACGGAAGTATTTATCGAAATTGTGTGCAGATGGCAGTGGAGCGATTCTGATACACTCGATTGACCCTCTCGTCTTTTCCTTATTTTTCTAATGTAACGTGTCTTATTTATAACGGATTTCGTAAGTCTTACGACAGTTTTTCCGCTGTCTGTTTTCTACCTTAGCTAAACCTTAGCTTAAAGGGCGCTCAAAGCTGACAAACTGATTTTACATTGCACATTTGACATTCATTATGTGTATGTAAATACCTTATTATGAAGTAAAATATTTGAATTTGATTTTTAAAACAACGCTTTCTACTTTCAAAGATCAAATAGGATTGGCGGTATCGTTGGAGTCATTAACATTAACAATATTGCTTAGGAACAAACACGTGAATAATGTTTTGAAAAATCTCAAGACACAACAACATAGTTGTTGTAGTTAGTATAGTATTGTGAAGTAGTGCTTACCGCAGGTTGTGTGCTGTCAGTAGACATTGTAGAATTAGTTATTGGACTTGTTGCGCATTGAGGCGACGCGAGACTGGTTGGCGATGTTATCGAATGCGACGAGGTACCTGTTTGGGATAATAAATTTTCTAGTTCAAGCCTTGATTTATTTGAAGAAAATGGTAAGATTATATTGATGATACTATTATAAATGAAATAGATCTTTCTTGTTATGGTACAAATTTTGAAATTAATTAAGAAAGTGATTTTATATATATTTATATTTACTATCACTTAAACAATGTAAAGGGGGTCCGAGCCCATGCGGCAAGGTTCCAAGAGATAGTTCGCATAATATATGTTCATATTGATAATAATGAATAATAAATAGATCAAAAAATATTATTTCTTTAATATTCATGTAGCCTATAATTTGTGCATTTGCATAGTCTTTATATATACCAATTTCCATCCTAATCGGTAAATCCTTTTTTGAAATAAACAAGACGTAAAAGTCAAACAAGAAAAAATACCAAGAACGCTAGCTGCATTCCTGCGCTGAATTGGGATCGCAATTCTTTACGCGAGATATGATCCAGCCCTTTTGTCACCGGTGGCGTCGATCAAATGTGTTTGAAAAATTTTTGGGCATTATCTTTTATGAGAATGGAGTAGCAACCAAGCATGAAGTTACTTAATGTGGAATAGACGCTGTAGCCCAAAAATATCTACATCCAACCTCAAACAGAACTGAAGTTGTATCTGAGTTCGTTACGTTGCAACCGACAACCGCACCTTTCCAACCAAAGCACAGGATACTATTTCTCTGTATTGAAAATTTCATTTCATCATAAATATTTTAAAAGCTCGAAACATTAATCATGAATTGAATGTTTATTATAAAAGTAATTAAATATTTCATATGAAGTTTTCATTATAATAAGAATTACAATCATCATTATCGCAAATTACGTTTTATGATTGATTAAAACATTAAATGGCCGTAACAAAATGGCAATTACAATTTTCATTTACTTGTTTCGTACAATAATTCTGAAATAAATAAGTTTTGACAAGTGGAAGGTTTCTTACTGAGACAACAGAGAGAGATGCATTTTGATAAGAAAAAATCCTAATCCTGGAAATCTAATAAGGTCCTGGAGTTGTGTAAAAATGGAATCTACCAATATCGCAACATTTACAACTAATTATCGCAAATTACACAATACGTTTGAGATATAAATAAATAAAAAAGGACATACGTTGTAGTAAATAACATTGAATATGTAGTATTTTTGAGTGTTGTCCCAAATTTTCCACTATCACAATCAAATAAGACTCAGCCAAAAATTTGTATATATATTATATATTTTCATAATTTTAGATAATTTTATTTCTTTTCGGAATGATCATGTTCGACTCAAAAAAGGTAAAATCAAGTAGACGTAATGTGAATCTAACATTACGAGCCACCACCGCAATTTCGCTATGACCACGAATCACGCAACAGTTTCGCAATATTGGCAATGAACAAACGATAATATTGAGTAGCCATCATATAGTAAAATATGTGAATTCCGCGATGATATTACTTTAAAATCACATGAATTTGATATTGATAATAATAATAATGACAATAGAAATTTACCAGAGGGTAATATAACAGAACTTCTCACAGATGAATATGGAGGTGGAGCGGGAGTCGACGCAGGCTTGGCAGTGTTCACTGTGGTCGAAAACCCAAGACCTCCACCGGTCCTTAAATGAGGGTTGCCATACGTTGCCGCGTATCGAACATCCACACCATGTAATATACCACCATTGGGGACCCTGTTACCTGTAGACATACAAATTAATTCAACAACTGTTGTACAAAATTTATAAAATCCAACCTTTTTTAGCCGATTTCCAAAAAATAAGGTATTCGATTAGATCGTATTTTTGCTTTTTACTTTCATTATTTATTTATCAATTTATAAGTTTTCTTTTTTATCTGGAAGGTTATACTTTGATCTTTTTAAAATTTTAAAAGAAAATACCACCCTTCAGGTTGGATAAATAAGAAATGACTAGTGGTGGAAATGGCTGGTGGAGTTAAGTTTAAATTACAATTAGGCAATGTATATATGAATATAAAGATACGAATAAAGATGCATTTGAAATAAGTTAGCATCTTGGGTTGTAAAAAATGTGATGCAATTTTTTGGACTTTTTTTCATTAAAATTATTTTATGTTGAGATGCAATGTATGTAAATGCAAATTTATGAAGCGATGCTAATGTGCGTGCATACCACCTGATGTTAAGAGGACACAGCCCATGAATATCTACATCAAACCTCAAACAAGGCTGACATCTTATTCGTGGTCATACGTAGATATATTGGTGCTCCTAACTAAGATGCACGTATCGCTTCTATACGCCAACCAAACTTCTTAAACCGAAAGAAAATATTTTTTACAGCGGACTTTGAGAATTGCGAATTTATCTCTCTGAAATATTGTTTTAAGATAATTCTTTATATATGAAGAGAGGCAAACGATCACGCAAATAAACGATTTCAAGCGGACAATGTAACCAACAGACATCCACATACAACGTCAAACAGGACTGGAGTCCTATTTGAAGTCACTCATAGACTACTCTTGAGGAATAAGATAGTCGCATCCACTGTAAGTTTATCCGACATCAACACCTCTTCAATTGAAACCATTATTTCACGGAAGATTTTAAGAATGGCCTCGTAATTTCGATAATGGACAAAGTACAGTTCAACCACCTATAAAAAGCTTAACTATACCAAAAACCTATTAATTTACATACTTTTAAAAGTCCTTTAATAATATAAGCCTGGGTGTAACAATGCTGATAAAACCTTGTGTGTCTTGTTTTGTATTAAATATGCTAATATGATTAGAACCCTGTTTGAATTTCTAAACAATTTAACTTTCTCTACGTACGGCCTAATTTCAAATGTAACGTCAGCGTGGTAAGGCTTTGTAAACCATTGTAGTTTATAAAAATCTGTAACGCTTAAGCATACCAACACAATACTTCTTAGCTCACCCAGCTTAGAAGTTTGCCTTCCTATTCAATACCCTTCATAAAATCCGACAAAGGTAACAAAAGGTTCTCATTCACCGTTTCAGCATTATACGTGAACAAAGAAACGGCATCTGTTATTTATCAAGTTTCTAATTTACTAACCTTCAAGTTGTGTAAGTTATTCAACATTACTCCCTTGTTTGTATCCCTGTTGCCCAGTAGTAGAATATTTACAAAATGTTGGGAAAATATTTCATTTTATATTAAATACTAATATACAGAAATCCCTTGGGAGCGAGGAAGGTTCCTCGTGTAGGACGTAATGCCAATAGCTGCAGTATGAGTCAAGAGGCACATGTTTGTTCACTTAGCAGTGATTATGTGTTTGTTCCACTTGGTTTTGAAACCAAGAAATTTGGCGGCACTTCCACTCAGCTAAGCGATCGTAATTCTCTGTGCGAGTCAAGAATCAGCCTTCCTATCACAAGCCGCGTTGATGAAACAGGGGTCTCATTATTTGAATTGTTTTGTGACACTTGGACCCCATGGACCAAAGGTTTCATGGCCAAGCGGAATAAACACGTAACTGGTAAGTGGTATTTGCGCCACTTGGCTCAGTAGTTCGATATTCTATTTCCAATTTTTGAAACAGCAGAGTAATATCTAATTCACAAACCTTCAGGCACTCCTAAGTTATTCAAAGCGTTGCTGCTGCCTTGCCGCTTAGCGGTTCTCTGTAAAGAATTGTTCTGGGAACTATTGGCCGGGTTGTATTGTACCGTAGACGGGGTGTCTACGCTTCTTGGTAGACTGCCGTTTATTGACCTAGAAGACAATGGCGCTTTAAAGTTTTATCAGTTCAGAAGTGGCAAGTTTGCCGTTCTTGCTAGAAATATTTTGAAAAATGATTTTTCAAATGTTTCGAAGTGCAATGAAATTTTAGAAATTTAGTTAAGGATTTTGACATTCAGTGTGTTTATGTTGATAAGAGAGTGTGTTTATGTTAATAAGTGAAATATCTATATTACTTTGCGCAATTGAAGTATTACTAAATTAAAAGATTCATTACGAAACACATAAAAATTTACACAAAAACTTCAAAAGGAAACAATTTGATATTTTTGTAAAAACAACAATAAAGATGTACAAATTATACCAAATCCTTAAAAAGAACTTAACTCAGTAAAATGTCGTTATTGAAACTAAAACTAATCCCAAAATTTTTCACAATAGCATAGCAAAATAAACGCCAACTTACCTATTCGGGGTTAATTTGTCACTGCCTACCGTAGGTGACTGCACCCTCAAAGACCCTGGGGTATAGTCATGCCCATAATGAACGTACGTTTGGTATCCATTGTTGAAACCGTTTACCTAGGAACATTTGAATATGAAATGAGAATGTTATTTTGGATTACAAGAAATAATTTACTTTGGAAACTTGCTAATTATTTGCTATTATTCATATTATACAACTATTAAACCATCATAAAATTGATAAAAAAAAACATATTTTTTCTTTATCAGATGTATGAATTATTTTAATGAATTACAATATATTTTCATTTTATTATTAAGAATTCAATGACAAAATAGATTAATACCATCGTTCACAATACTATATCATTGATGATTGAATTGCCTTATGGAGAATACAAATTATTTAGAAAGACTAGTTAAATTTATATGAACTCTTAAAGATCATGGAATGAAAATTATGAAGACACCAATGGAAACCAATTTAAAAAGATATGAGAAGGTAAGATATACTAATAGAAAATAATTTACCTTATAACAATCAGAATAAGCTGGATCGGAATAATCATTGCTATACC
>DWON01008004.1:0-12455 GCA_018251015.1 Phocides pigmalion okeechobee
TTGGACGTGGTTGTCCATGGGCTGCAGTGACCACTTACCATCAGGTGGCCTGCATGCCCGTTTCTTACTCATTCACATTAAAAAAAGAAAAATAAAACAGTAATTACATGTGAAGACTGTTCTAGAACGGTTACAGCTAAAATTAGGTACATTAGTCATGTAAGGATGCATTAGTATCCAAAATAAAGAACCGGTCGCCGTGGTCAACGTCGAACTTAGTATACGAGTACATATGTTAGTAGTCGGATTTAGTATATACTATGAACCCGCTTCGGCTGCGCAGGAATAGCACATTAATAAGCCTAGGAAATAATAGCAGCAGCTTAATAAGGAATATCAGATTAATAAATCAAGGTGGTAAAGCCGTTAGAGCTCGGCCGGGGCGGCGGCACCGCCACCCTCATAACTCGCCGTAAAGCAACATGTTCTTTATGAATTGTGTTTCGGCTAGGGAGGTGTGGTTGCCGGATTATATTGGAGGCGACTATCTTAGTCCTCAAGAGTACAAACGCAAACGCGTCCACCCTTAAATAGAACTTCTGTTCTGTTTGAGATTGGGCATGGTTGTCCATGGGCTGCAGTGATTACTTACTCGTAACATCAGGTGGCCTGCATGCCCGCTTCTTACTCTATCACGATAAAAAAAAATGCCTACACTTTCTTCTTGTCACATCGAACTAATATATACGCCTTTTGCGTCGAGCTTGTAGTTTAGATTAAAATATAACTGATATTGATTCCAATTGGTAAATTTAAATATATTTTATTTATTACATTGCTACATTTAAATACCTACATCTGATTAATATGAATAACTCAACCATACAATGTTTTCATATAACATAACAGCGAGACTTCTATGAAAATGATCATCCAAAATTTCGATCTTAATCTTCAGAAATGTATTTTATGATAAGCCAATTTACACGGTGTACATCTCCAATACTTATTTATTTGATTTTAGATGGACAGACCCGGTGGATATTTTTTTCTGCTAATATCGCTGGTTTTTTTTACTCATATTCCTTTCGACTAAAAGTCTCTCACAGTACTGAGGTAAGCTTGTTAGTGCGTAGACTCTATTTTTTTATAAATATAGCCAAACTACTTTTAATGAAAATTATGACAAAGTTTGTAATACGTTAGGTAAATGCAAACAAAGTTATAACGTATAAAGACCTTATTGCTTGAAACTCGCAATATGTAGCGATATATATATGTATATTCGTCGTCCGCAAGTCGTTCGATACTAACCTATTACTTTTTGATCCACCAAAATAATTGTGAAATAGTGGTTAAAAGCAAGTAAATCGTGTAAAACCATATACCTTTGAGTGGCTAACAATTAAATAAATATAATTACAGTAAAGGGACGTAATCAATTCCGCAACCGCCAATATAATATACCTGCATAAGATTTTCTTTAAAAGTTGATTTATGCTCGTCTTATGAGCACGATTTCTATAATCTGGTTTGGTTACAATTATTTCACAATGTTATGAAATTTGTTATGATTGCATTCCTATTTATATTTCTGGGTTTTGTTTATTACAAGAGATCGTAAGATGTAGGGTTGTAAAGCCTGTACAATTCGATCGGGGGATCGATCGGGGAAATACTATCTCTAAACCTATTTCCAGCATGAAGCAATTCTTGTGTTTCGGTGGAAGATGTGGTTAACATTTCTCTTAGATATGAGGAGACCGTTTTAGTCATCAGGAGCTCCATCTATGCTCAATTTAGGCTGTCACACCGGATTTCCAAATATGCAGTCCATCTAACTAATGGTTAGTATTACTAATGGCTGTTTTTAAACAAGTACTTCTGTAGGTCGGCTACTGATAGACTCGTGTAATTTATCTTTAACAAATACAAAAAAACTTACATAAATATGTATAACGTTATATCTCTCAAAAACACTATGAAAAGTAAAGTTAACTGTACGGTTAAACTCAAAATACCGTTTTAAGGACAGCGAAGGTTTTAAGTTATTAAGGATCCCCTCACGATCATTATTAAATGTATTTGAATCGTTGGCTAGTGAAATTAAATATTCTTTCACATTCAAGGGATTTTATTCCGTTTAGAAGCAACCAATTCAGGTAAGTATCTTATTAAAGTTCTAGAGCTTCTTGTTAGTACTGACTTTGTTTAGAAATGATGTAGCAAACTAACATGCAGACTACCTGATGTTAAATGGTTTCTACACTGCATGGAATTTCTCGTCCAACATCAAACAGGACTAAAATCTGATGTAGCGCATAGATGCGTTGCGACTCCTAAGGTCTGAGATGGTCGTCTGATATATAAATATAGTTGTGAGAGAGTGGTACCACCCCGGTCGAACTGTAGTACCACTGTAGTGCATCTACATCTGCAATTAAGGTTTCTCTTCTAAACTACTGAAAACCACCCAAGTTATAAGAAATTATTTAAAAATTGAGTAACTTGGTATCATAAGAACATGAAGCGGTTCGTTATTTATTGTATAAAATATATTTAATTACATTACAAAATACTTGAGGCCCTTTTATTTATTTATTTGTTTATTATATGAAGCAAATACAAAATGTCCTTTAGAAATAAAAGGACTTAAATGAAGTACAAGTATAATTACATCATTAAAATAAATCATAAATAAGGTTACTAATGTTCTACCTATGTGTTTGTCTATCCATCAACATTTGATGATTTTATTCAGACATCTTTGTAAAAAAAATATTTAAAAAAGTATGGAACGTAAAATAATTCTTAAAAGAAAAGTAATTCTGTTTTTTTACTTTTTTTCACATTGTAACTTAACGACTAGAAAACAAATTATAACTTTCTTAAAGAATGTGTAAGTGTTGTTGAACAAAATGAGACAAGTTTTCTAACTTTCGTAGAACTACCCTTTCAAAAACGAGAACGCTCTCATTTTTAGTATAAACATTACATTCTCATAAAGGTCTAATTACAATAAAAGTTTTTTTTAATATGAGAAGAGTAGCAAACGAGCTTGCAATCCACCTGATGGTAAGTAGTCGCAGCCCATAGAAACCCATTTACTATCACAAACATGACTGAAATCCTATCTGTGGTCGAACATAGATGCGCCGCTACTTCTGAGATGGAATGGAAAATATATATTTATTGTCTCTAAATATTATAAAACAATATCCCCCGTCACGTCCCTCTGTGTGTCTGTTCATGATAAACTCAAAAAGTACTGGGCTGATTTTCTCACAGTTTTAACAACAACAACAACAGGTACTGTGATTCCCGAGGAAGGTGTGAGTGCATATATATTTTTTTGTAAATTTTGTGAGAAATTAAATAATTAAATTCAATGGAATAATTCAGTTGTCGTTCGAAATAGATGTCTCTAATTGTTACTTTTGACAAGTAGGTAATGATTGGATGCATGTATGATAAAAAATGTAAGTAAATATAAACTATATTACTCGAGCAAAGCTGGGCCGGTCAGTATAAAATAAAAAAACCAAACGAGAGTAAAATACTTTATGGTATCACCATTCTTGGACATGTGTAACTAACTTCATGGAAAACTAGTCCCATTAAAGTACTTTTACTATGTAACGGGCACTCACTATTAACGCTTTTCCAGTACCAATATTTCATAGCCTACGGATACAACCACGATCTAGCAACGGCTAAGTTTGAGCGTAAACACGATATATGCAACTGGTTCGTGATATCGGCAATTACAAAAACGTTCATTGGCGGTTATTACGTTGTAAAATGTATTAATTCCACGATAATATTAATTAAAAAGTATATGCGTCGCTCCACCTGAGAACTAAGATAGTCGCCTTGTTTATAAGTGATCAAAAATTAAATGCGACTCTTGTACGACTTGACTAAGTATAATAAAGTTTTATATGAATAAAATAAAGGATGAAACAACTCAGAACTCTTGACTGTCGCTGAGGTAATCGACATGGAAGCTATAATGTTAAATGATTTCCCTTGAAAACGTTAAGGGTTATAAGATTGTGATGAGCAATGCAAACTAACCTTGGAAGAAATTTGTCGATGATCGCAAACTTTCTCTTCGATTTTGTCATTGACACCAAACAATTTTTGTTGAAATTAAAAAACAACACTCCAAAAAATAGAATTTAGCGGCCGATTACGACGAGAACGAATTCTAACTGTGGCCGGTCGCCCCGCTGCTTCATTTATATGAACACACTTTGCGATACCGGTTCTCGGGCGAGCCACACGTCACTGACTCGGTACTACACTAATAATATAATATAATTAATTCTAGTTGGATTATTCCGAAATTTAATTTGCACATGAAAATAAGGAAACATTTATTCGGATAATTTAAATGTTGTTAACATCCCCTATTGTGAAAAGAGTGCCCTACAATGACAAAAAGGAGGAAGGGGGCTCCAAAGTCTTCTCAATTGGTAACACTACAGAAGTACGTCTCTGGTTGATAACATTTCAGAGGTGCTTTTTCGGATGATGAAACTTCAGAGGCGCTTCTCTGAATGACAAGACTTCAGATGTGCCTATCTGGATAATAAGGCTTCAGTGGTGCGTCTTTGGAAGATAAGACTTTAACAGCGCTTCTCTGGATGATATTAAACTTCTAATCATTTTCTTCCTTCTTGTATTTGAAGTTGTATATTTTTGCACCTATGTAATAGGCCTTTTTTAAGCAACCGTTGCAAATGAACCTCTAATTAATGTTACAAGTGCTGAAAGAACTGTATGGGTAGAAGTGTGACGACGGTAACGCAGCTGCCCTTATACGCTGTTGTAAAGCAAATCTTATTTCGATTTAACCAGTGTGGTTACCGGCTGTTCTTACACACGAGGAGACCGTCTTAATCCTCAGGAGCAGCAACGTTTTTTTAGAACTTCAGTCCTAGATTATAGTCTAATGCAGTCCTCAGTAAGGGGTTACGTAGGACGTAATTGGACATCTGTGATCTCTTGGTTCCATCCGAGGTTAGATATGTCCATGGACTGCAGGACTTAATATGAGATGGCCTGCAAACTCGTTTTTTTATAGTCTCTTATAAAAAAGTGCAAAATTAGATAGGACTATACACCTGTTTGGCATTGGTTGATGTCCATGGGCTGCATCAACCACTTAACATTAAGCCAGCATACTAGTTTGTTACTCGATAAAAATACGTATGTTATATAGAAAATTACGTCACGTAAGTCACGTAACACTGCATTGCGGATTGCAAAAATGTTTTCTTTTATACTAAAAAGGCTCAAATTTAAGAGATAATATTCTTTATAAAATCTCATTTGCTTAAGTTATTTTGAATGTTTGCCAGAATACTTCATCAACTGCTGTGAACTATGCACTTAACTAATTTACTTTTGGCTGTATTTGATAGTAGGTACTACACCATTTGAGCATTTCTATTTATTACTAGGTTTACCCACGGTTTTTCTTCCGCAGAATTTGTTATAACAATACATTCAGTGGCATGATCCTGACGCGCATGATTAGCTGTCTCGTGTGCTCATCATCTTTCTAAAGTTATACTGTGTAATGTTTATTTATCAAGGACTGATCCAAAAAGAGTGCCGAGAGTTTTTCCGCCGGATTTTTTCTCCCGGTCAACCTTAGCCAACACGGCGCTCAAAGCCGATGTACCGATTTTATATTGTACCCTTGATATTCATTAAGTATATGTAAATACCTTACAATGAAATAAAATATTTGAATTTGAATTCAAACAACCTTTTCTTCTATTATATAAAAACACTTGATTCAACGAGCTAGTTAATTTCTAAAGTGTAGTTACTATTAGTGCAATGATGGCGCACTTCCAGAGATTACTGGGTCATGCTCGTTTCGCTTAGATCAGTAGAGTATTTACTTTAAGATTTAGCACAATACTACTTAGGTAATAAAAATTAAAATGAACAAAAGTAATCGCAATGCGTCTTTTATGTAAGAAGTGTAACAAGGGTACAGATCACCAGGCCACAATGAATAAGAATTGTAGAATCCATCAGGCCTCGTTTCCACATGCATTAATTAATTTATACTGCAAATGCTAATTAATTCATAATACGCACATATTAAAAAAAATAGTAGTATGCCAGGGACTTGAACCCAGGACGCAAAGGACGGATTAGAACCACTACTTAAATTTATCACTTGCTTTATATTTTATGCTTTTATGTCCATATTAACCAATGGAGTCAAAAACTAATTTTAATAAATAAATAACATAATATATAAAATTATAAAATGAGTCGTATGTTAGTTTAATAATAATTATTAATGTTATATACACGAGAAAAACATCCTTCGTATGAGTAGTTAAGCAATGAGCCTTTGATAACTTTACACGTGCTCTCAAATGGTAGATGTGGTCAATGACACTATAGAGCCACCTCATTATATCATGATTGGATATAAAACTGGTATTGATATCTTTTTTTAGAAATTTATGTATTGTAGGTGATATTCGTAAAAAGACGTCATTTTAATTCTGGGTTACTAGGCAAACCCAAATTGTATTTAAATTTGCACCCTAGATTAGTTTAGATCCTAGATTGACTTCAGTGTTTTAATCCCTTGATCTAGTGATTAATGATCCAGACTGTAAACCGGAGGTTGGATTTACATCCAGGGCTTTTATGGGCTGCAAAGATCATTCAGTACCAGGTGTCCTGCATACTCGATTACTACTTCTCTGACATATAAAAACAGCTTATAAATGTATCAATCTTAAACAATTTTAATTTTATTGATCTCTCCATAAAAATTAAACAAGTAGCAAAACATTCTATAACTTTCATCGACATTGTTTCATTAGCGTCTTTTATAGTATTTAAGTAAAAAATGATACCAGAAATATAAAATAAATAGCAAAATATAGAAAATCTGATGAATACTTTGTCATAACAGAAACAAAACGAAGTTTATAACGCGAACATCCGCAAAATATCGCCTGATGCTATTAATTATAAAATTAATATCAAAACTGTAAGCAGATGGCAGTGGAGGGTTTCTGACACACTATTAGTTGTCTCGTGTGCTCACTACCTTTCTAAGCTTATACTTCGTAATGTTTGTGTTATATCGGTTGCCGCTCGTTTATTTAAATAATAAGTGTGTATGTAAGTAATAATAAGACTTTATTTGCTTAAATAGTAATAATGACAGATGGAAATGATGTATATACAGATTAAATAAATAAAAATAAATAATTCTAATTTCAAACCATACATAACAATTTGTTATATCAGATTTAAACGGGGTGCAGTGAATATTTCTCTGTCGGCTTTTTTCTCACGGTCAAACTTAGCCAACAGTAGTGTTATAATGTAAATCGATTTATTATCTCGAAAGCAGAATCTTCGATGAACTAACAAATTCATAATTTGTGTAAAAGTAGACAGTGCTAGTAGCGTGCTCACGTCTAATGACAACAAAAAGAACATTAATATTAACAGCATTTTGTAAGAGCATTTTTTTTTAAAGAGCATATACCGTCACGTACGAAGAATTCCAAATTGTAAAAAAAATCGAAGAAGTGTCTCTCATTATTTCACTGAAATTTGTATTCGATTGCTATTTTACAGAATAAATTTACGGAGCGGTTAAAGCCGAAGAACGAATTAAATTCAAGAAGAGCGTCAACAGGCTTCTACTAAGTTAGTGCGCTCAACATCAAGGACTTCATCACCACTTACCCTCAGGGATCGTTGTCGAGTACTTACTTATTCAAGGAAAAAAAACGGAGTTTAAAATGTAATATTAACATTCATTAAGCGTATATAAATAATTTGTAATAAAATAAACATTTGAATTTGAATTTAGACTGTCTAAAACTATCTATTTGTTCCCCGTACACAGTTGACAAAGTAATTTAGCTAAGTTATAGTGCAGCGGAAAACTCGCAATCGAGCAGTGCGGTGCTTTCACAAAACTCATTTAGTGATTCCGTATAAAATCGAAAACAGGACTACGTATTGAAACAAAATAAAACCATGCGAAACTAAACTT
The DNA here is from genome assembly GCA_018251015.1 of Phocides pigmalion okeechobee. Classification (NCBI taxonomy): domain Eukaryota; kingdom Metazoa; phylum Arthropoda; class Insecta; order Lepidoptera; family Hesperiidae; genus Phocides; species Phocides pigmalion. The sequence continues at coordinate 8,000 of DWON01008004.1, forward strand.
TATTACGTTGAATTCTGATCCATTTTCCAGTGGCGGTAGTCAGCAATTTATCTATGACGGTCCAACATTGGGTCGTTAGACGACTTACCAATTACTGTGTTCAACTAGGTTTAGACAATGACTGCTCGAAACTGCTATACCTTTTTATAGCATGTAAAGGCAAAAAAGCACGCACTGAATCTAATGGTAAATGGTAACAACCGCCCATGGACGTCTACAACTATTTTTTTTATGTGAGAAGAGTAGCAAACGAGCATGCAAACCACTTGACATTAAGTAGTCACAGCTCATAGACTTCCACGTCGCTTCAAAGCGTAGCCGACAACCGCACCTCTCCAACCAAAACACAAGTAACGCTTTACGGCGAATTATAAGGGCGGCGGTGGTACCTCCCCTTATGCTTGTTTGTTACTCACATAAAAAAAGATTACTTTATACATTTTACCATCTAACGAATATATAGTCACTATTAACGTTTTTTTAGTTATCGATATTTCAAACCAGTGTCATGGATTATTTAGCCGTGACCACGATTCATACGACTGGAAATATTTGCAAGTAAAAAGGGTTAAACGTAAGTACGCTTGATATAGTAAATCGTATAAATTCCGCGATGACAGTAGGCTAAAATCATATTTACTTTATATAGCGTAACTGAGTATTAAGAAAGGAATTCTAGTAATACGGTGGTAATGATAAAGGAGGAAAATAGAGTGACCGTTTAGCCGTGACCACGAGCCATGCAACTGGTTCCAACTATCAGCAATCGAAAATTTTTAATCGTGCGTTCCCTTTATTAGTAAAATTTATGAATTCCGCAATGATATTTGTTTAAAATCGTATAAAAGACACCTAAAAACAGTATAAATAAGAAAAAAAATGCGATGTAAAAAAGCGTGGGGTGCACGGTAACAATAGATCATTGAAAAGCACCCCACGCTTTTTTTACATCGCATTTCTTTTTCTTATTTATACTTTTTTAGTTGTTTTTTAACAGTGTTTTTAAGTTTTTTTTAACTAATATATTTTTTTCTTTTTTTTCTCAGATTATTAATATTTTTTTTTATTGTGAAAAAGTAAGAAACGGCCATGCAGACAACCTGATGTTAAGTGGTCACTGCAGCCCATGGACAACCACGTCCAATCTCAAATAGAACAGGAGTTCTATTTAAGGATATAGACGCGGAAGCGTTCCTACTCTTGAGGAATAAGATGGTCGCCTCCAATAATGTGTATCCGATTGCATTGTCATCGGTCCTTGATACGCGTGCAAAGTTTCAAATAAATCAGACATCTGGAAATTGGTGAAAATTGTGCTTAAAGATTGCGTTACATCTACATATGTATATGTAGATACAACCCAAGCTAATCAAAGCGTGTTAATAAAGATTGAAAGACAGTTCAAAACTTGAAATGAAATATACGCAAAACCGAAAGCAAAATCTTATTCATTTATAATAACAACATTTCCTTTTCATGATAATAAATAACACGTCTGTATCCATTGCTAATACTCACTACAATGTTGCATTTAAATGAAATCCAGCGCGTGTTGCAGACGTGTTCAGTATTTTGCATTTTAAGCAAGACGTTTCAATGTATTTAATATTCAGATTAACGTTTCAATGTCGCCATGTCAATCTATTATTATAAACCTCACCTTGATTCAGTATACTTAAAACTTTAAACTACGATCAAAATAGTATAATAAATTGTAATTATCTAATGAATACTAAATTAAATTGGGAGAACTATAGTTCGACCGGGGAGGTACCACCGCCCTCATAATCCGCCGTAAAGCATTACTTGGGTTTTGGTTGGAGAGGTGCTGTTGCCGGCTACACTTTGAAGCTAGGCGACCATCTTAGTCCTCAGGAGTAGCAACGCATCTACGTTCGAGCACAGACAGGATTTCCTTACGTGTTTGTACGTGGAATCTATCGGCTGCGACTACTTACCATCAGATGATTGGCATGCTCGTTTGCTACACTTCTCACATAAAAAAATTTAAAAATAATAACGTAATCAGTACGTAGCAAGGTAACTGCATCCGTAACGATCATCAAAGAATCATTACAAGTTGGTCACAGGTACCTGAGCTCGACATTATGTCGTCCATATTCTATATTTGCATAAAAAATTAAATCTTTCAAAGGAATTTCTGTGCATAAAGCTTAAAGCTAGCTTAAAGCTCTTTGTCGTACCGCCTTAGACTTTCTTAGTACACACCTGAAGCCGGCTTGAAGTAGCAATCCTACTTCATGATGTAACATAATTCCTCACCAACATTAACCCAGTAAATCGTATAACGACAAGACAAAAGAGGCTTTTGTAATAATGTAATGAGTTATAGCGAAATGTCTGATAAACGTGAAATATCGAAATTATTTAGTACACAAAATATACATGTCAGAATTGTTTATTTAAAATATGTATGTATGGCATATTTTTCGAAACAGTATAATCATTGTTAAATAACGTTAAATAAAATAAAAATAAAAAACTAAACTGATATATATTCATTATTCGTTATTACTTTATGTAGTGAGCATACGTAAATATACCTAAATACATACAGGTTTTTATATCAGGCATAGTAATTTGGTGAATATGTCGTTATAAAATTAGATTCATTGTATTAAACTACGTGATTATCAGTTTAAAACTTCACCACTTATCATCAAGGGAAAAGGACGAAGTACGAAGGAATAAGTTACTTTATGTAAGATTCAATTTTTATTTTTTTATTTGGCATTTTATCCCTACACTATACACATAGCCAGTAACATATAGATTTATTTAATAGACAAATTCATTCTACGTAGGGTTTGATAACTGTCTGATCTGCGCGCTCCCTTCGCCGTCGCAACAACCACTCGCCCACCAGCACGACCACCGCTGAGAAGATACCTGTCAACCAATACATACATATATTACATATACAAGAGTAACAAGACCAACAAAACCAGAGAACAACGCAAAACCGAAACCGCTAAACATAAAATCCGGAAATTTTTAGATATGTTCTTCAAATAGAGAATTTGAGCATTAAAAAGGAAATTTAAAGTAATATCAATGCGGAATTTATATATTTTATTATATGACCGACACCCGCGATTAACGCTTTTTAATTGCCGATATATCACTAACTTACGCACAAAACTTTGCACAAATAGTGCAAAAATCAGTACGTAAGTGTCGTGTGTCGTGATATGGAACGCCAAATAGAAAAACGAACTAGACGTAAGGTAAATTTATCTAGCACCCGTCAACTGCGATTGCCTCGTTTGTAAGTGTAGTCGGTGACAGCACATTGTAAATCGAAACATAAATGGTATGTGGTCACTGTTACCCATGGACATTTGGAAAACTTTGTTACAGTTACACACACTAACACACACACACACAAGAACATCAAGTTGCAGAAATTTATTAAATTTATTATTTTATTACTTTAAGTTATTTTCACTGCCCTTGTTTATTATATAATTCGAAATGTCGCTAACGTCAAACATCTAATTTATATTATAGCCCATAGTTACCCCTGGGAGAGTCAGTTGTCTATATTACAGGCTAACGCCCAGTTTAGACAGCTGAAGATCATAATGTCCTAATCAGCTGTAATAAAATTAAATGCCATGTTTATACCTTGTATAATGATGCATAACAAACCATGTATTAGTTGTTGGTGGTGAATAAATAATATTAATAATTATTATTATTGTTATTATTATGATAAACGATTTTTAATTGTCATTAATTAAAAATCGATAATCGTAAGTATCCATTATATTGTAAAATATATAAGTTTCGCGGTGATATTAGGTTAAAACCATTGGTTATTACGGTACTTCCTTGCCTATTCCTAGTCTCATAGTATTCTTAATATTTTCATAAGCTTTCGAAACATTTAATTAAAATTGAGCGTTATTTTTTTCACATATTTTTAATCTGTATTAATAAATATTTAATAAACAAGATGACAACATTAGCAAATTGGCAAAAATGGCAACCCAAAAAAACTAACCTTTTCCTTGACGTCGCTTGAAGTATTTTGGCGTCCTAAGATAATTTATAATTGGTTTCAACATAGAAAACGTATAATTTAAGAAGCCTGTTAACAAATATTTTCGGAATTGGTAACTGCAATTATAAAGTTGAGTTTAAAAGGTCAAGTGTATAAAAGTGAATCGTAATTTTAAAATGGTTCGGGGTGCCGGTCGTGGGGGCAGAGGGATGCCAGGGCGAGGCGGGATGGGGCGTCCGCCGTTCAACAGGCCTAGGGTGCTGATGCTGCGACCGCCCTTCGACTTAATTCTTGCCGAACCAGCATTTCCTAGATGTAAACCAGCTCCTGATGATTCCGCGCTAACTCAGGTATGTCAATAATTTGATAAATAAGTTCAGAAGGTAGAAATGCATAGTTGCATTGTGGAGGTACCACCGCCTAGCGTGA
>DWON01008005.1:0-12454 GCA_018251015.1 Phocides pigmalion okeechobee
GTCTATGGGCTGTAGTGACCACTTAACATCAGGTGGCCTGCATGCCCGTTTCTTACTCTTTCACAATAAAAAAAAACCATAAATATAATCGTAAATAGTGATAATAACTTATTTTGTAGAATTTAAGTCTTTCTTTATTAATATTTGTTCGTGTACATAGTATTCTAAATTTTGTTATGCGTTTGGCTACATTATAATGTTAAATCGAGATGACTAATGAATGTAATACTTGCGAAAAATCTCATAATAATTTTAAACAAACAAGTTAAGAGCGTTCTCCAGCGTTAATTGACGCTATTTGTTACATTAATTATCTTTATTTGTAATGAAATATAAAGTTATTATTATATTCTTACTTTACTTGATAGAGAGAGGTACCATCGTTGCTCTCATAATACACATTAAAAATTATTTTGTTACGGTTAGGGTTGTGTGGTTGCCGGCTATACTTAAGCTAAACGATCATCATCATCATCTGAGTCCTTAAGAGTAGCGATGAGTGTAAGTACGACGTCAAAGAGAATTCCAGTACTGTTTGAGGTTAGATCTTAATGCCCATGGTCTCTACCGACCACTTCACAACTAACCTACACAATCGTTTTCTACACTTCCAATATAAAAAATGCAAATTACTATTCAACCCATTTCCAAGGTGTTTGCTAACACTTCCTTCTAATTCACTTCTAAAGCTATAAATGTTTCCCGAGGTCGGTACGTGGAAATTTAATTTCATAGCTTCACTCAGTGCGCGACTTCTGAATTATCGATACTATTTTTTAACTTAAAAATCAACTGTAAAAGGAACTTTAGAAGAAACAAAATGTATACTTTCGTAGTTTTTTGATTACAAAGTAAAATACGAGTAGAGTAAATTTGATAAACTATAAGGGTATATCTATAGTTCAACCCAGAAGGTAGCACCGCCGCCATCATAATCCGCCGTAAAGCATTACTTGTGTTTCGGTTAGACAGGTGCGGTCGCCGGCTACACTTTGAAGCGAGGCGATCATCTTGGTTCTCAGGAGCAGGAACGCATCTATGTTCGAGCTCAGATAGGAATTTAGTCCTGTTTGATTTGCAATGGGCGACTACTTAATATGACATGGCCTGCACACCACAATTCTCGCATATGGATGGATGGATGGATGTCCTTGAGCTCCAGCGACTTAACATCACATGACCTTTACGTTTGTTTCCTCCTTTTTTCATCCCGGTCTTTTATAGCGATCAAAGAGCAGAGGTCTACGTAATCTACAATAATAAATTATTTCATAGAATTACTAAGCAACTTAAATTAAGATATCGTATATCCTACTTAAAATCCTTTCTTAAGTGTATAGTTTAATTGAACTCGATCAGTGCAGTGTGTATATAGGGAACAAAGCATTTCAAAGGCTGTGCTTGTCGGTGGCGCGTTCTCGGGATACAATTTTAGTACTCGTGGTGTTAAGCGAAAAATCTTACAATCAACTATAGTACTATAGCTGTGTACTTGGATGTCTATGAGGCACGGCTACCTACTATCAGGTGGTTTGCATATTCGTTTGCTATTCTTCTCACATAAAAGAAAAAAATGTAACAAAAAACTGGCAAATAGAGAAAACCTTTTAAAGTATTCATTCGTAGCGTACATACAATACTTCCAGGTGGCAAATAGATACAGTTGCCTATAGACGTTTGAGCGCGGAGAAGCCGCTAATGCATCGCTGACTTTGAAGGAAAGTTCTCTTAACACCTTTTTGTGTAAACATTTCGTCAATTGCACTTTTATTATACTGCACTGAAACACAAGAATCTGTCCATGCATTGTAAATTTTAAGTAGCATATGTACTTGCGACCTAACGTTAAAAGGGGTCGCTGCATCCCATGGACATCCAAGTTCAACCTCAAACATTCCTATCTGAAGTCATATGAAGGTCGTACACGTACATAATCAAAGATTTGCTTCATGGCGGATTATAAGAGCGGTATGGCTACCTCGTGGAACCATAAACTTACCACTATAAAAAGAATGGGCACCTCCTGCAATATACCATCTATAAAGTTGACAGTCGACGAAACGATAACACAAAACATAACGATATATACATACGATACATATACGATATATATCTCTATGTAAAGCTATTTCGGACAATATGTAGTAATAGTTACATTTATTGTATGTAAGTACTACCTATACATAATTTATGCGAATCACGACGTGCAGCGGCAACCATACGGATCTAACGTACGACAAACAGATATATAGACAGACGGACAAACAGTCGGACGGCTTAACAGAAAGACAAATAGACAGACAGATAGATACCCAGACGGACAGACTGACCAACAGACAGACAGATAAATATGTAAAGGATGAATTTAAGTTCATGAAATACATATTTATTCATTTGTCTTTGTGTGTGGCACCAACAATAAGTGAATCCTAGTGTGGGGCTGTAAATGTAGAATACGTTATGAAGTTACAGATATCTTAGTCGTACGTGTTTCAACGAAATTATTTGTATAAAACAAAACCGTCTGTCTAATTACCAGCCGTGTACTGGGTACTCGTTATTCCTGTTCAGGGAGTGTGAAACCACGGCGTCGCTGTAATAAACGCGATATGTACCAGGCTTCACCTTTATAACATTGAACTAGAGTTATTTTAAGAGAAAGAGAATATTGATATAAAATAATTGAGTATTTTCGTTACATTTACATTTGTTTCGGAGGCTTAAGGGAAAATTGTGAAATACTGAAACATGTGCCAGTGAATTCATTGGTTGTGAATTTACCTAATTACTTTATATTACTATCCACAATATAACTGAAAGAACAGTTATGTTAAGCACAATTCTTAACCCAAAATTATATTTTTCTTACTTTTACTTCGAAGACAACACCACTACTAGGCCCGTGACTTTTCTAAACGAAGAACTCTATACTACATTACATTCCAATAAATCGTGTAATTCCATTCTTGTTCTGTTGTTATCTTCAACACCAATTTTACCTCTATTGGGGGAGCATTTCCAAAATTCGTTTCTTATTGGACAGTCAACCAGCTTACTCTTATATATATAGATAACAGCTTACCTTATTACAGTTTACCGGAAACATACATTGACGGCCCTAACTAATTATTGGTCAATTATTAAATAAGTAACTACTGTCGCCAGTGAACGTGGACCGCGCGATCCATGCATTCGCTTATTTCTTTTATAATTAAAAACGTTACACACGTCTTCCTCTTAAGATGGGTATTGGTAAGAAGATTAATGGGATAAAAGCTTTATAGGTACATAACAGCCTTTAGTGTTTTATGAGTACTTTTAGTGTTTATATCTTACGACGGCAGATAGCGCCTTTTGTCCCAAGCGGTTTGTGCTCGAGCTATGTCGATAGTAATGCAGCTTTCTAAATTAATAAATAAAACTTGATACCTGACTTGAAATTATTTTAAGATAAAATAGTCACCGAAGCGCTCATCGGCCAGGAACTTCCGTAGATGGTAAACAATAGAATGTTAGGCTACAACGTGCACGACTGACAATTGAGTTGGTGACCGCTAGTGCTTAATTTGTGCACACCTCCATGCTTCGCAGGATGCATTAACCATTTGCTGCCAGTTATTATCGATAATAAATTTAGGCAACAACGTGCACGAGTGACAGTTGAGTGAGTGACCGCTAGTACTTAATTTATTCACACATGTATGCTTTGCAGGATATATTAAGAATTTTCTGCCGGATATTATCGATAATAAATTTAGGCAACAACGTGCACGAATGACAATTGTGTGAGTGACCCGTACTACTTAATTTATGCACATTTCCATACCTTGCACGATATATAAAACATTTACTGCCGGATATTATCGATAGTAAATTTAGGCAACAACGTGCACGACTGACAATTGAGTGAGTATGATATATATATAGGGCTTAACTTATTAACACTTCAGTGCTACGCAGTATGTGTTAAGTACATGTGTGTTTACACGCGATTATTATCGATCATAAATTTCCAAGTAAAAATAGTGCTAATTATGCAATTTGACATTTCTAGCAAAGCGGTAATCGTATCAGTTTAACCCGATTTACCCAGTACACATTATTTTCAAATGTATACCTTTTAATAACGATATAAAACTACTACATTTGATTTTGAGGAATGTAGTTAGTACTAACTAGAGGTATCTCAATTTAGCTCCGAGGATCCTGAACGCCTCTATTATCAACTTTAAGTGAAATTATTTTTCTCTTTGAGGTCGGTTACAGATATGCATGGCCTTTCGTTAGCACTTAACGTCATATGGGCTGCGTGTTCCTTCTCCCCTTTCATAATATATAGCCATAGTTTAAAGATTCGGTATAATTAGTTTATTTCACAAAACAAAAACAGCCAGCCACAATCACCATTCGGGCATAACGTGACGAGCTCTGAATAAACGTCGACTCTTGAATATTCATACCTCATTCATTTATCCGAATTCTCTTTGAATAAAGCCTCTAAAATAACGTTTTATTTTAATCGTTTTCTTTTCTATTTGGATTTACTTAAGTTGTATGACGTGGTTTATTTCGTCATCTGATATTTGAGAAACGTGTTTCCTATCAGAATATGAGATAGGACATAATTTACTAAACCAATCTAGTGTATTTTGGTAGTCGCACACATATTTGAAAGCATTAAAGTGTTCTCACGTAGGTGATTTGATAGAAATTATCAAAGCGCATTATTAGAGATTTATGTTGATATCTCATATTTTATTATGTATTAACACTAAAAGTAAATCATATATATAGAACTTATTGAAAACATATATCGCAAAGGAATGTATGATTTACATATAATCATTTGTAATGATGCCCATCATCTACTGGTGGGCAATGAAATTCAAAATGGAAGTCAGAAGGCTGAATGGAGTGTCCTTATATTATTATATAAATATACTATTCTACTGATGACAACAAAAATATCTCTATACATTTTTTTCTCATAACATATAATGAAAAAAATACTTTAATATTACAAACGTATCGGGTATACAAATGTACATTCTACGCGTATTTATTGTATTTACATTTATTAAAAACAACTAAGTAAGGTACTAAAATTTCGTTAAACGGTCGAATTTCGCCCTCAACAACAGCCCTGTGGCACTTGACCGGTATAATAAGGACTTGCCAAGAAGCCCGGATAATTACGAGCACAAAGCTATTGACCTCTATTCAATTACTTGCCATGAGATATTTATAAGCACTACATCAACGAAAATTTAAAACAATACGTGTTCTATGAATAACCTTTAAATGATAGAGAATTTACGAAAAAATGGTGACAAACAATACATATGAAGGGATCAAAAAGAATTTCACGTCAAATATACATGTATTTTACGATAAATATACAAAATAGTATTTAGTTTGCTGAAGTTCCCCTATATTCACGTCCACATTCCTCTTTAACTTATGATTGTCTCTATCTAATGGTTGATGTGGTCCAAAAATCTGTTTACTTTTAAAGTTGAAATTCAGTGTCAATATGTCGTGTATTTTTTGATATATTTTATTTCGATTACGGAACTCCTATCCGTCTGCAGTCCTTCACTCATTTGGCGGATTTTGTAAATTACGTTTTTCTATTAGATTTCGTTAGATTTAATTACGCTTTTATTATATCCGACTAACTAGTACTATAACAACTTCTCACGGCCACTATTTCAACAGAACAGAGTTTAATTTCTCGTAAAAATTTGTAATGGGTCCTTTATTAAACTTATATAAGTAAATATGAAAATAGATATGATCAGAGTCACCTTATTGCTACGCGGAAAGCGCAATATTTTTACACAGCAATAAACTGTACGTATTGTTCCTTATTTTTATTTGCTTGTGTAAAATTTAATCGTTGAGTGCTCCTTCATATACATATTATGATTGTCAGAATGCTTTCAGGATCGGTAGAGCGGAATCGAAACGATTCCTTTGTTAAATATAATATTGGGATTTTCACGACATTTTCATTACACCGTGTTCTAGAAATTTTATGCCAGAAGTAATGCTAAGTAGTAATTTATATTGTAAAATATGTATATGTACCTATAATACCATTGTATATTCGATTTTTATGTAGGCACTTTTATATATAAGCATTTTTTATGAGTTGTACCAATACAGAGAAAGTTCTTGCTTGTGACGTAAGATCCGATAAGAAACTAAATTATGTTAACTAGATACCTACGTAGGTGGTAGTAAATTCTGTCAACGCAGTATTCTATAGTCATTATATTGAAGAAAACGATTACCTACACCCAACATCTGGTGAAAGACTAGAATAAAATACAACTTCGAACTTTTTTCGAAACAAAACACCGTCGGTCTTATTCACAGTTACGACGAAACAATGAATAATAGGACAAAGGAAACGTTTCAAGGCAGTTATCTCTAAAAGCTCGTCAAATACTCTTAAAATATAACCATTGTAAGAGATTTTGAATAGTTTTTCTACCCATACTGAACTTTAATGCTATGGATATAAAGTGTGGAATGGTTTGAAGATGACGTTGCATTACTGTGCCTATGGATCAGGACACAACTATCAATGGGAGTGTTATGTTATTACTGAAGGAAAATATTATTCCACTGTGCAAACTTTCACAGCTGTAATCCACTTACGAGCACCGCAGGCGAACGAGCAACTTTAATACTAAAACAGCCTCCAATATTCTCATTCATTTAATTTTGCTCGCTGTACTAATGTTTGCATATTTATATCATTTTGAAGTAAATTTTATGACATATGTAAATTATATTGATGTTTAACAGAAAAGAAAAAAAAAACATTTCAGCAACAGAAAAGTTCTTCTAATTGTTTATCATAAATAACTGCGATGTTTTATATTATTCCAAAATCTTAAGAATATGCCCTCTTGAGTAGAAAGAAAAGCGTTTACCTACTTTTAAATTATGTGACATAAATTTAAAATGCTCCTTACCATAACTCTGAAGACGGTATTACACTGGTTGGGGTAATTTGTGAGCAACAGTAAGAAATGTGAAAAATTACCTACTTTACGTTAATACGGTAATGCACTCAACACGATGTAAGCGCTTCGAGCAATGAAAAGTTTTATTTTCTAGTCTCTCTGGGACGCATTCGGAGTGCTCGGCGGAAAAATCTACATCTGCCTTTTCCCACCTTTTGATGCTGAATAGGATTTATGAATTTCCTGCTTTGCAGGCGATTTATTTAATTATCGCTTTTTAAACAGTTTTAAACTCGTTAGATTTATAAATAATAATTATAAAACAGTAACTAATTGCTACAAAGTGGTAGAACCTAAACGATTTGATTTGGAAAGTACCACCACTACACTCGGATTTACAGTAAAGCATCTTATGAGTTTCCCTAGAACCAGGCACTCACTAATTCACTCACTCCTTCACTCATTCACTCAATCACACCGTCAGTTACATATCCAAGCGTCCATCTTAGTCCACAGCAGAATTGATGCCTCTCTAGTGAATTCCAAGTGAAACTCCTCTTTTATACAAAAAATGAAAACAAATACCCAGAGGACATTCAGTCAGCAATTAACACTTTTAAATAATGTCCCGATTTAAAAAAAAATGGTTATATTGTTACTATAAACACATCATGATAACATTAAGGTCTGTTAAATCAAGTGTTCGTAGTATATTTCAAGATAAATCTATTCGCAAGATCTACAAATCCAACTACACGTGTATGGCCGAGAAATTTGGCGACGTGCCGACGGCTACTTCCGGTAAATCATTCACCTAACTGTGCTCACTCAACTGGCGTGACAGAGATAAATTATCACTGTACACCATCAGTTAAGGTAAAAATCCCATATCTTAGTTTGACGTATCTTTACCAACGTGGAACAGCGGTAGCTCTATACTGAGCTGATATTGGAAATGGCTGCGAGTTCGATTCAAGGCGAGAAGATCTACATGACAAAAATATTTCTGTTCGAAATCTGATTGTTCTTATATTTATATTTGTGTATGTGTATGGCATCCTTGTCAGGGAATCCTAATATGAGGACTGTGCGAAAAAAATGGTATTGTTATTATCCTGTGCTAAACAAATTTTAAATGCTTTATAGCGCAATATTTGGGATAAGTTTGCCTTTGAACTGGTAGAGTTCTAAGTTTTAAAAATGAAGTTATAATTAATTTAGGTGTGTTGAATACGACGTCATGCGTAACTTCAATATCATACATATAGAGACATATACTTTAACTCATAACATACGTAAGGCATTTGTAGCCAATGTCGAAAGCCAAAATGTATATCTACTTAAATCTTATACAGATAATATCTTAGAAAAAACTGGAACAATCTGTAACATATATCTATCAAAATCGTAAGTTTTTTTAGTTTACTTATAACAGTAAAAACTGCAACAAAATTATAAATAATTGCAAAATTAACTTCTGTAAGATATTTTACATTGTATACCATTGAGGTCAATATAATTTCAATGTCTCATCTTTCAGTCTGTAATTTTGTTCTTTGTGTTTATAATAAACAAACACGAAAATTAAAATTCACACAAAATTCTCGTATACCACAGACATGACCATTGACAAATTCTGGTCCCTAATGAGTTCGTTAACTACGGACTGGCAAATGCATAGAGTATGCTATGTCATAAAGGGAACGCGATGTCAGTATTATTAGTACGATGTTTTAACTAGAGGTTGCAAGGCCATTGTGGTTGAGAACAACGAGCCAAAAATAAACTAACATAAAACAAATCTCGTTCTCACTTGTTCAAAACTATTTTATGTTGAAGTAAGTAACATTTAGGTACATAACGTGTTGTGATATGATACTAGTCACTACTGTCAAATATTTTATATTTGTAATAGCAAGGAATTGCAGTCTGTTAGTAAATGGTCCTGCTACAAATGGGAATCTTTTAACAGCTCTATAAATAACAATGTCCTTCCTGAAGTCAATTACAATGCGTGGCTATATCTCAAGGCTTGCCCTAATGTAAGTGTTGATTGCTTCAATGTAAGTGAGCTGGTATACAAAGCTTTCCACCGACATACTCGTACAAGGATCGTGCTGAAAATGTGCGTGGCGGTAATTTCTTCCAGGTGGTAAAAGTTCTACCATCTTGCTATGTAGACGGTAACTGACATTCAGGAGCATTAGCGTCTAAATATATTCAGTTTATAAGATTTACTTGTAACTTGTAAACTCGTAAGTTATTTTTCACTTGGTTTTTGGTCCTCTACGATTGGGTAGAATAAAGTAAAGTTATTTTTCCAGTGTCTTAAGTTGTAAAGAGGTATTTGAATTCAATTTAAGTTTCTAAACTTCCTAAACGAGTTGTTACAACAGTATTAAAGTGACAAAAATATTGGAAAACCGTTCAAACATATTTTGAAGCAGTGAATCAATCCTCGCTTGTTTATTCACAATATACATATTTTGTATTGAACCTTACTCAAACATAAATATAGAGTGTTGGTATATGTAAAACATTTTTTAGCCTATGTTTCAATTAAAAATCAATATTTATATAGATATTTCTTAATTTACAGATATAATTCTCAATTAAAGTATAAATTCATAAAAATGATATAAAGGTTGGCATATGGCATATGATTATATGACATGTTTAAATAGGTCATAGATTATTATACCATTTTCAATATATATAACAACCTATACCTTATGGTGTAGTAAAATACAATAGACGCTTCACAATTTTATTGCTAATGCATCAATTAAAACTTTTTCGAAACTATATAAAACTAGTAAATATAACATCAAACGTAAGGGAAATTATTATTTTGTCTCTTACAAAGGTTCCACAAGGTTTAAACTTTCTATGAATCTGCTAAATGTGTTCTTATTAAGTATTCTAAAGCTTAAGCCTTTAGAATGTCACACGCATACACGAAGATCGCAATTATCTTCGTGTAAGCCTCTGATATGATAATTATTATATTGAAATAAATACCTAAAGTATATTAAGCAATAACAAAATGGTATCGAATATTTTTTACAACAAGAGCAGCAATTTGGATGGTACAATTGATCACATACCATGATCATTTTCACCTTCACTAACAATGAACCAACGCTTTTCAGTCACCTCTGTCGCAAAGATTATTTCTGACGAAGAATATGTAATACCTTACTCAATGATAAAATACATTATAGTTACCAGTTTAAGTTTCTTCGTTTCTTCTCATTTTTTATCTTCAATACAAATGACACCAAACTACTTTACTCCAGAAAGAGATTAGGTGAATCCAAAAAGAAGTTAAAGCAAAAATTTACAGTCTAAACTACCAATAAGTCTTCTCAATTAATGTCTGGACGATTCGAGTTCTCAGTTCTTTACTTCAACACTGAACGTAGAATTTGTCAGATACTCTAGATAAGTGCACAGAGCTTCGAGGTTTTATTTCCTTTAGTCTTCGTTTATTCTAGACCGGATAAAGTAAGGTGGGATTTTCAAGAATAGATTTAAACATTGGCTCAAGCTACCATATTAATGGACCAATAAGACCCTTTCTTTAACATAGAAGAAACTGAAACTATGATACTAACCAATACAACTAAATTAACGTGAATTATCTATTGCTCTTTTATTTCCGTTTAAATTTACCTTTATAGATACAATTATGTTTGATTTGAACATGTAATCTACTTAATTAGTGATTTCTGCCACGCGCGAACTGAATTCATTTTAAATCGGACAAGATGTTAGCTAAGGTTTATCATAAACTATTAAATCAATATAACAGCATGAAAGTACATTACATTTACTGCCACCAATAAATATAATATTGACAAATGCTTAAAATATAGTTTTGTTTATTTTCAAATTAAATAAATTTTAATCACACAACATTTCACTGCAATCAGTATATTTATTAAAATTAAATGTCGACGAAAAACTCGTGAATACGAAAGTAGAATTATTTTATGAAGACTATAATATAGCGGATATGAGAACGTGTTTTGATATAGACTGAACAAAGTAAACATATAACCATGGATGATTCTTTAATACCTTTAGTAGACTACAGTCTGACTCCACTTACTACCAGGGGCACTTTTAGGTTCTGGGTCTAACAAAACCCTAAAAGGAATATCGTATTTTAGTCAAAACACAATTTTCTCAAAGCCAGTTTTTGAGAAAGCTACAAAAAAAACCGTAGTTAAAAGATAACAAGTTAACAACTTTGCTATTTTACCCACCATCATATCATAGTTTAGAATTTCTTTGTCAAAATGACGTCTTCTCAAAGTTTTTCGGGTAATTTTTGTGTTGACTTACAGAGACAAAATTGTGATTTTTTGCCCATTTTTTTTCTACATTGTCGTCATCTTGGTCCACAAAGTAAGCCCATATCTTCCCTAATCATTTGTAGCAGGGTTTGGGAGCACTATCTAACCCTTCGGCAGTTATGGAGAAAAACCAATGCGCATCAGTTGGACTTGAAAAAGGAACAACTTTATCTCCAGAATTAAAACTTCAGATATAATCACTAAATGACGTTTTCTACCTAAAAAACAATAACCAAATATTTAATGTTAAACGATCGCCTAACGCAAACTGTCCTGAAATTTTTGATAGTCCTCCACAAATACGGCGTATGAACCTCGCAAATGAAGTATTTCTACCGGCCTTATATAAACGGAAAGATTCGCTATTTATGTTTTTAATACGCACCCTCAGAGGCCGCTCCGATCCCTTATCAAGGGTCCGCTTTCACACGACGATGCTAATGTAATGCGATGGTGCTGAAGATATGACGATAATGTTAGCTCTCGGACAAGCAAAGAGATGGTTTCCTCCGTTACTTATCCCAAATAAATAAGCAGCACATTTTTCACAAAAATCAGACTAAAAACTCTTTCGAAATTAGGACAATAAAAAGAAATTTGCATAGAATTATTAGACTTTTGGTTTTGATACTGACAGAAAAGTAAAATTTTATAAAGTAAAATGGTAATTTCAGCTTAGTAATTAGTGATCATTTTTATACAAAATTAAATGGCCTGGGAAATTTGTACTACCCTAAAATTTATTTAGTCTAACACTATTAATTGAAAGTAATCCGAAGTGGCAATCAAAATAATTGTTAATTTTTTTTGGCTTATCAGCTGTTCCCTTGGTTTTTCCTGTTTTTTTTCTAACTATCGCAGTATTACAAAACAAAATATATTAAAATACTCACATTCGTTGACTTTTGAAGGGATTGACAATGAAAGTTGTTTTTATATAGATTATATTTTAGCCTTTTTCTATTTTTTTATTATGAAAGAGTAAGAAACAGACATGCAGGCCACCTGATGTTAAGTGGTCACTGCAGCCCATGGACAGCCACGTCTAATCTAAAATAGAACAGAAGTTCTATTTAAGGATGGACGCGGATGCGTTCCTACTCTTGAGGACTAAGA
>DWON01008006.1:0-12454 GCA_018251015.1 Phocides pigmalion okeechobee
GTTTTAGATTTTCAGGTGGGAGTGAAGCAAAGCCTAACAAAATATTTTTACGCTCCTATCTAAATTAATATATTTTTACGGTCAGGTAGATGTTGGACCGCGAAGCCTCCCGACTCGCGGTGCCCGTAGCATTTGCTGTAGCATTTGTGATAGCCATACAACCTCAAACAGAACTGAAGTTCAATTTGTGCTGTTACTGTGCTATTCAAAGGAAGGTCGCCGCGGATTTATGTGTACCCGTTAACCGTACGTCTCCGTCCGAAACATAAAAGTTGTTTCACGGCGGATTATAAGAACAGCAATGATATATACCCGGTCAAACTATAGTCCTACCAAAAGATGACGACTTTGTCAGCTGTACTGACTTTCAACAAATGACTGTAATTATACAATTAGTATTTAACAAATTGGGTTCTGTCGCTTTCAAACTTAGGCATAACTAAAGCAAAGCGTTCAAGCGAACTCTTATTTCGAAGTCAGCGCACACTTTAAAATTATAAATTTAAACAACATACCACTAAAAATATTTCAAACTTTTAACTCATTATAAAGTTGGTCATAGTCTTTATTGACAAAATATTTATTTTAATATTACGTACACACCATACAAGTATTTAAAATTATTCTATCAAATTTGTTTACATAGTTTCTGTATACCCTGTTTCTGTATACACCTGCTGCTGTCATCGTTCAGAAATAACATACAATTTTATTGAACGATGCGATGTCATGACAACATTAAACAACGCAAGTACTCTGGCATGGGTAGATTTACATGACATTCTTTAAATAACCTTAACTTGTTTAATTAGAACTAAAATCCTTTAAATTCATACCGCAAAGCTTGCCCCGTCGGAGAAATTAATAAGTTCGTCGTTTCATTATTCTTATTAAGAGTTTTTTGAACGCTTTTATTAAACTTTTGGTTTGCAGCTAAAACGTAAAAAAATTATAAAATCAGCAAATGTGCTTCAAGAGTAATTGAAGGAAAAGAACAATAAAAACAAAAATAATTATTTATTTTAAAATTTTATTTAATCACCTTGATCTCCGTAAAGAAACTCAAATATCACTTTTTGAAACATTTCGTATGGATCTGAAACGTAATATTATGCTACTATTCGTAGTAGGTACGTACATAATTTAGAAATTAAATAAATTCAGGTAGTAATAAATGCTTTACAGATGTCTATCTTATTATGTATATATAGTTATAATATATAATAATTGATAGTTGGATAAGCAAGGAGCCTGGCGCATTTATAATTTACTATGAAGTATTTTTTTGTTTAGATTGAAATTGTGTGGTCATTTCTTGCCAACCCTTACAAATAGATTTCCGTCTAAATCCTCAGTACTTAGCCCTCTAGCAATACACCTACTTTCGACCTCATGTATGATTTCATCATGATGAGTTCTACTTGAGATAATATGTGGATGTCTATGGGCTGCAGCCACTAGTTAATATCAGTTTGTATGTTACTAGTTACTAATTAATGCAGCAGACTTGTTATTCTACTCATATAGAAAATAAACCAACCTTCTTCGTTAGCTGTATTAAATTGTACCATAGACGTTGTTATAAATTTATGATTATCTGTAACATTTTTATCTAACTCACTGAAGGTTCTTGGAGATTCGTAAGTACGGCATATATCTTCTGAAAATAAAAGATGTACCAATTACCATAGATTAATATTGGTAAAAACTGCTATAGTAATCCAATTCTTAAATTATGCATATTTCTGACTAATGCGCAGGATATCGCCCCATAATTATGTAGGTTTGTGATTCAAGTTCCTTCATTGTTAGTATGTAGTAATAGATAGTTTTAAACAAGGATTTATAAATATTTTGGTTAATTTATTTTTTGTATTTTTGTTTGTATTTGTATTTTTACGAAATAACAAATATTAAAATCATATTTGATTTTCATCTCGAACAGTGTTTCATATTTTTCTAACCACATATTTACTCACGGTCAGCGTTGACTCTAGAAAAACTTGTACATTACCATTTTGTGAATAGAAATTCGTTTTTTGTATCGTAAAAAGACTGTTAGAATAAGCTGTGACAATAATATTTCGACATAGAATAGAAATGTAAAATAATAACATTTTACAGTATCAATCATCACTGACATTGTTGGTATTTTATTGAAATAATTGTAGTTATATAAATCAGGTTGGCTTTCATCGAAATATCTGTTGTAATATTTTCACGGGCGTCTTACATACTATGTGACAGAATGGATCGTCAACATATTTTTTCTCTTCTGCTCGATAATATCTCAATAAAGTGTATGTAAGAACTCCAAGTACCAACCAAACCAACCAAATAACGAATGTACGTCGAGAAAGTATCATCATCGGGGGACGTCTCAGCCTCTTTGGGCGGGGTAATACGGGCCTCGAGGTAAACCTTCTTTGCCCGGGCCCACTGTTAAATGGGGGGGCTCAGGATAATCCCTCCGGCATGCTCAACTCCCGGTGCGTCCGCCGTCCGCCAGCTGGTTCCACCCGACGCCGGCGAGTGGTACAACCAGCCGGCCCGAGCGACACGTTAGCGTGCGGTCCAGCGGGGCTTGCTTCAATTCGCGGATCAGGCGCCCGTACTGTGGTTGCGGAGCAGCGATAAGGAGGAGCTTCCGGAAGGTTACCGGATCCATGATGATGATTGACCTTCATCTTTCCTCCCTGTATAAGCGGAGGCGGTGACCGGTCTTACGCTGCAGCCTTATCTCTTCTTCTCCGTGGAGGTAGCGACTGGTTCGAGGCACCTGAACCCTTTCCAACGAAAGGGCCAGGTGCCAAATCTCGGCAAGGGTCCTCCTTTTAGTCGCCTCTTACGACTGGCAGGAGATACCGTAGCGCTATTCTGGTTCCGCGCTACAGGGACCGCTGCAGATAAGATAAGGTTTAAGCGGTGGACCTATAAGTCTACAGAAGAGGTACTGTTTTTTCATAATCTGTAGTGATGCAGCTACACTTAGAAAAGGCGAAGACCTTGTTGATTATAAGTTAAAGTATCTATCTATGTACGTGTGACTTCCCAGAGAAATCCCGTTGTTTGAGATTGAATGGAAAAATGAAAAATCAAGTAAATTTTGTAATACTAGTAGAAATGTGATAAATGAAATATTTGGCATCATAGTAACAAATCCTTAAAGATCAAATTTAAAAAAAATCATGACTGTCATCACAAGTCATAATTGCAAGGTTTTCAATTAAATAAATTAAACCAAATTTATGTCAATATTTTGTTATTTTTATTAATTGAAAATGTTTTCAACATCTTCTAGTGAGTATAACTTCTCGGGGCCCTACCATTTTGGTACCACAATTCCGAATATTTTAGGAAATCCATTTTGCTCAACAGCCCGACAACCTCTTATATACTACGCAAAAATTGTAAGTAACAATGTTACTTGTATTATTTAAATTTATAGAATTAGAGATATAATAATATAGAATATAGAAATAAATAAAATTAACATATGTGATATAAACATAACAGCCATTTTTCATGTTATTAAAAAGATAATATTATTGTAAAATATATACCATTTATCACTTATACATAATTAAGACTTCGTCACGAAAATACCTAGCGTTTGCATTATTTATTAAAACCCACCTGCACTGGGTTAACTACCTGCTTAGAAAATCACACATAGCCCACTCTTATTGTCAGTACATCATATCATGTACGATACGATATACGATTTTTTTTCTCGCATCAGTAGCCAATGGCCATTTGCTGTTAAGGTGTCGCTTCAGCCCACGGATAACCATATCCAACGTGAAACAAAAGAAGGAGAATCCTATAACGTATATGCATTGCTATTTCTGAGAAATCCTGGTCGGCACGCTTATACTTGTACTCGGCAACCACTGAAAGAAACTTCGTGGTAGATTATGAGGACGATAAATCATCAAACTATATTATTATCGCCTTAAACAATATACAATCTTAGAATTCCTTCCAAAATCGCTCACATGTGCATGGGAAAGTAAATTCTGTGTGGATAAAAATTGGCGCCCAACGACGAAATAAATATGACTTAAATTAATAATAATATTTTTTGATGTCGTTAAAATAAATTATAGGATGAACCGTTTCATGGACAGCCAAACAGCGGTCACAGAAAAGACAAGTCTAATTGTTTTATGAAAGCTTTCCGATGGTATACTCAGGTAAGTTTTTAAAATATTTGCAGTTTTCACCGTAATAATCGATTTACATATACCAACCGGGCGCTATAAAATTTTTAGCGAGGAAAATCGAAACGTTAACAAGAAGTGAACACCGTTACGTTGCCTCTATCCGCAACGTGTTTGCTCATTTTATACTGATGTATATGTACAAAAAACGTCTAGTACTTAATAATATCGTTACTATTTTTATTGTGTGATATTTCCAACCAGTTGCATGGCTCGTGTTCACAGCCTAACTACAGTGGGGGAGAAACTGTTGACAGATGCTGATAATAGATTAATATATCTACTCCAGGTCTAGTTAGTTTTTCTTTTTTGGGTTCCACATCACAATCGGCAATCAAAAATCGTTAATCGTGAATATTCGGTACATAATAAAATGTAGAAAGGGAAAACTATAGATCGATCAAGGAGGTACCACCGCCGCCCTCATAACCCGCCGTAAAGCATTACTTGTCTTTCGGTTGGAGAGGTACGGTCGCCGGCTACATTTTGAAGCGAGGCGACCATCTTAGTCCTCAGGAGTAGTAGCAACGTATCTACGTTCGAGCTTAGATAGGATTTCGTTCGTGTTTGTGGTTGTGCGTGGATGTGTATGGGCTGCGACTACTTCAATTCAGGTGGTTTGCATGCTCGTTTACTACTCTTCTCACATAAAAAAAGCTTTAACTGTGCCCGAATGAAACAGAAAAATGCTTGTCAGCATCGAAGCCCGGATATAGTAAAGATTCATCAATTCTATCAATGCATGTTTTAGGAACATGGATCTAGCCAAAAAAATGAAACCCGTGCCTCCCAAGAGAATGACAATGGTTTCGCTGCGTGGCTAGATAAAAAGTACAGTGAGTATCTCAAAGGGAGTCAGGAAGGATCGGACGTAGTTCTTAAACAACCGGCAATAATCGAAGCGGATGCAATTCCTAAGAAGTAAGTTTTAAAGGTGGGAGAACTATACTTCGACCGGGGAGGTAGCACCGCCGCCCTCAAGTCCACCGTAAAGCATTACTTGTGTTTCTGTTGGAGAGGTGCGGTTGCCGGATACACTTTGAAACGAGGGGACCTTCTTAGTCCTCAGGAGTAGCAACGTATCTACGTACGAGTTCAGATAGGATTTCAGTCATGTTTGTGGTTATACGTAGGTTTCTATGGGCTACGACTACTTAACATCCGGTGGTTTGCATGCTCGTTTGCTACTCTTCTGACATAAAAACATACAGTAAGATAAAATTAATTCATACTTTTATTTGTGATTTGATCCAAGCGACTATAATATGTATTATTTAAGAAGAAATTCTTGAATCATTAATGTTTGGATTAAGTTTACCTTAATTCCCTGTTCAGAATCTACCTGTTACTGTACTTCCCTTAAAATATATTCGTGTGTGTCCAAATTTTATTTGGTACAAGAGAATATCACATTGTAGCTATAATTGCTTGTAGCTTCTGTCATTTGCGTGTTAAATCGAAAATGACCTTTAAAATCTCTTATTTTTTCAGGAAGAAATCATCTAAAAAATTCGGCAGAATGCGCAGGTACTACATTATGTCTCCCATTTATATGTAAATATACGTACAAATAAACATAATTATTCAATATTTCCATTTTCTTCAGTCCCTGGAGCCGGCGACGCGGACTGAACCAGAAAGAAAATGATTTATCTTTTAAGTGAGTATTTAAAGTATTCAAAAGTAACATTCTTTATACTTCTAATATTCTTTGAAAGGTGGTAAACATTTCTAAAAGGTTCTACAGTACAATCAGAGTGGTACTACCGCTGCCCTCATAATTTACTCTCCCTCTACTACCCTCAAAATCCTCTGTAAAGCATTACTTGTGTTTCGGTTGAAGAGATGCGTTGTCGACTATAACTACAAGCGAGGCGATCATCTCAGTCCTCGGGAGACCTGGATTTCCATGGTCTGCAGCGACTATCTAATATTTTCTACTTGCCAGCCTGCATGCTCATTTACTACACTTCTCAGATATATAACTTCACATACATATTCAGATAATAATAAATATACTTATTTTTAATATGTCACGTGTACAGCAATCCTCATCTAAGCTTCCAGTACATCTTACAACCGCAAGATTTGTCCAGAACTGCATCTGAATGTTGTCCGAGGTTAGTTTAACTAACAGTATTATATTACTCCTCCAGAATAAAAGACACCTTTTTTCGAAAATCATTGATGTTTTGGTTTGATTTCTAATTCTATTTATAGACTAATTTACAAGTTGTAAAAAAATAAGTAAAGTACAAAATGAAAGTACTAAGACTTTCACGAAATCTATATTTCTTATTTCACAAAAACTTCAATTCCGTTAGGTAAATCTTGATTTTTAGTTAGGTCTCTAAAAGTGCGACTTATTGCTACTTACTTAACTTTAAGTATTTTTAAATTTATTTCAAATCAAAAGTAAATTCCAAAGGATAGAAAAAAAAATTAACTGCCTGTTGTTTATTTGACATAATCTAAATATTCCGATGCGTTGATAGTCTATGTCATAGGTATGATAAATAAAATCCTTGTGTACGGTTATTAGCGTAGAACATTAAGAGTTATATAAAATTTTATATTTCAGACCATCCCAGATACAGTCTACCACGACGATCGTCTCAAAGGATTCGCAAAAACATTCGAAAGTTAAAGTGAAATCTAAGAGCGTGCTGAGTATTTATAGAGCACAGAGGGAACGTGAAAATAAAATGAAAACAAAGGAAATCCCTAAAAATGTTGTCTGCACGTGTGTGAAGCAAGATACCGGAACTCAATACGAAACTTACTCCCTTGAAAATTTGATGTCACCTCGCAACTGTAGAAAGGGTCGAGAAGTAATTAAATTAATCATATTTAGCATAGACCTATTAAAAATAAAATAAATATATAGAAAGGAGTAAAGTTTTTTACATAACACCGCGCATGTTGCACATAACCAAAATCTAATTGATACATCGTTGGGTAGGTCAACCACCAAGTATGTCATTAACAGACAAAAGAATATTAAATTAGCTTTAATTTTGAAAAATTTTCCTGCAAAAAAAATCTGAAAATTATTTAATCTGATTCTTAATGTTAGCCCTTCTAACCGTTGTATTATTTTCAGGAAAAAATGATAAAAGAAACTGTCGGAGACCAAGCTACTTCAAAATTACTTAAAACTGCCGTAATGTTTACTGACGATGCTCACATGAACACGCCAGAATTTCAAAACTTAAGCGTACAGACTTCTGATCATTCAATAAATTTTGTAAGCAAACAAATTATATAATATAATACATACTACTACGTGTTGGATTTTTATTATAGACTATGTTTTAATCTGTCAAGTATTTGGCCATAAACGTAACAAAAGAGCGTGTACTACTTAATTTTAAACCTCTAGCTCAACCCATAGACATTCAAATAAAACCTTCATATGTCTAGGTTGAATATAACTACATTGACTCTTGAAAAATTGCTTTACGACAAATTCTGACGTCAGCGCTGGTACCTCTCTCGATCCAGCCATAAATATGTCATTGCAACAAAAAATATTTCCAGAAGGTTCTATACCGTAATAGAACACTAATGTTATTATGTTTGCAGGATTATATGATGTATGAACAACCAATATTTCTAAAGGTCATACACGTAAATCAATAGGAAAAGTGAAGACAAATAAAACACAAATATGTGAAAATAGTGTTGTTTAAAAGTTATAGTGAGGCGTTTAATTGTATTTAATAATTGTGTACCTATTGCTAACCACAATAAATTAAAAATACGTTTATAATATAACGTGTTTTATTTACAAAAGTCTTACAAATAACATATCACTGACTGTTCGTCTATAAAATAGTTTTAATTCGGTACACCATATGAAATGGCTGGTCTGTTGTTTGGTAAGAATGCAAGAGACGCGCTACTGTCACTCGATTGACTGCTACCGGCAGACGTAATTGGGGCGTCGTAGCTCGTGGCAACAGCGGATGATGATGACGACGATGATGATGCCGAGTTCGACGCTGACCGAATATCAATCAACCCGGCGTCATCTTGAGGAGAGGTGTGTACGAAAGATGATATTTCCACGCTTGGCCTAGCATTTTCCAGTGACACCCCAGATACAAGTGAAAGATATCCGGCTTGTTGTGCTGAAGAATGCTCGTTTTCCTTTATAATGTTCTGCACTCTGTCCACAACAGTTTCATCTAAGGCTTCCTTGTGCACTTGACTCTGTGCACTAGAATACTGATTGGAATCCGCTTGATAACTTGTAACAGCGTTATTAGTCAACGGTTGTGATTGGAGTGGCAGTGGAGCAGCGAATGTGTTGTGTGTTGGCTGGGAAATGGGTTGCGGGTACGAGTAGCTTTGGGAGGCTAGCTGGTTATGTTGTGCAATAAGAGCGTGGTTGGATGAAGTTAGTGGTTGAGGTGCCTGAGGTTGCTGGTATGCGGGAGCTGGAAGGAGTGGTAACGGTGCAGAAGGAGCCTGGGGTGCATTATAATGGTAACCAGGCAATGGTTGGGGTTGTAGTTGAGGTTGTGGCTGCGGTTGTGGCTGAGGCTGTGGCTGAGGCTGGGGCAATCCATAGTTCGGTTGTGGAGGAATTATAGGAAGTGGTTGCGGCTGGGGATAACTAATTGGGAGTGGTTGTGGTTGAGGGGCAGGGTAATGCACTGGTGGTTGAGGATAATTAATTGGAATTGGTTGGGGATTTGGGAGAGGTCGCGGTTGGGGTGCAGGCAAGTATACTTGGGGAGGAGGGTGCACTGGTATAGGTTGCGGTGCAGGTTGTGGTAGGGAGTACACTGGAGGTGGAGGCGGGTGGACGGGAATAGGCTGTGGTGCAGGTTGTGGCGCTGAGTACACTGGGGGTGGAGGTGGATGCACGGGAATAGGCTGGGGTGCTGGTTGTGATGCGGGGTGGAATACGGGTCCAAAACTTGGGGGCTGGTAATTATATCCTTGATGGTTGGGGTTGAATGGAGGTGGTGCGGGTTGGTGAAGGAATGGTGCGAATGGTTGCTGTGGTCGCGGTTGAGGGAGTTGGGGGAATGGTGCTGGTGGCGGCGGCGCAGGCCCGGAAGGGTGCACGAAAGCTGGTGCATGAGGTGCCGGCCGCGGCAAATGGTACGGTGCCTCTGCCGCTGCAGCAGACACCGCTGCCAATATTATGATCTGAAAAAAGATATAAAATATTTCACTCAGCATGAAGCACTAAATCCCCGTTCTACATTGAAACCAGAATCAAAACATTTAAAACAATACATCGTAATGAATTCCTAACAACTTAAGTTCATGTCACTACTAAGTTAACATTATGCAAATCACTGCGTAATACTACAAGTAATCATATTGTTTGACTTCGGAGGAAAAGTTGACCACGCCTCAGTTGACGCCGTGTACATAATTTCACTTTTTAAGACTTGTACTTACCGCACTCCTCATGATGGTTGCTTGGGTCAGTGTGCGGTGTCAACAGAAGATCCTCGGTTATATATACGTTCCTCCACCACGTCGGGCGTGCCCCAGGAAAATCATAGATACTTTGAACGATTGCACAAAACTTTTAGATGCCCACAGCGTGTAATCTACCAATGTTTTCAGGACTCTAAAAGCATTGTGTGTTCGACCACTTAGAAGATGTTACAGTGGTTTATTTTGCATTGGCGTGGTATTCAAATTGTTTCATAATATAATAATATTTTTCCATTTAACCATACACATTCTATCTTGCATAATATGCTATTTTCTTATTTATATTAATTACATTTATGTTATAGTAAAATTAATAATAACGCTTCCTAGGCCCATAGCCCTTTCCTAGGATCCCGTGTTTGGGTGTCCTGGACACAAACGCTAAGATCCAGAAGAAAAATCTAAATTCATCGTTTAAATGTCTGTCTGACCGGGAATTGAACCCGGTGCCCTCTACGTGTCAAACCGGTATGGTTACGGCTACGCCACGAGTATCACCATTCACTTTTTTATGTAAATATTTATCTGTCTGTCAATATATTTCGAGTTCCATTTCCTCAAGCCTGAATTAACCATAGACGTTTGTTAATTGCTGGTTTTATACATCGTACAAAAATTAAAGTTTAATGTATCTTTATTAGTAGGTATGTCTGTCGTCATTAACGAGTGAACTGATTTTTATGCATTTTTTGTTCACCAGCATGCATGATTATCAAAAAAGAGAAAATATTTCGACATTAGCTAGTATTCCAGATGATTCAATCTGTGATCGAAGATTTTATTAATTACTATGTATACGTATTTATTTTATTCTCATTTAATTGCTCGAACTTCGTTTTGATACACAAAATAAGTCCCATGACACTACAATAATATGGTAACCTTGACCTAAATTTGTAACTTAGGTAGTTCGCAGGATAGCTAGCTCAATAGCTTAGGGCAAACATATCGTGTTTAGGCTCGTTAAATTGGGGTTGATAAGTAGATAGGTCAGATGATAAGAATAGTGGAAGAAATTCTGCTTTATTAGGTTAGATAGAACGAATTCTGTCTGCACTGATAGTAATGAACAATGTAACAAACAACATGAAGTAACTCGCTTAACTTATCCCAATATTGAGAATTGTCTATCAAATTGATATAATAATAATTTTGAGTATTGTTTTCCAAACTGATATAATATTCGCAGGAATCGTTGCAATTGACCATGACAATGTAGAGTTTACCTATCTAAACGATAAAAGTAGGTTAGGCTTTCCATATTTCTGAAATAATATTAGAGTCAAATACATTTATATTTTTTTGTATTATTATAACATTGAACGTTACTTTAATATAAAAAAAATCTACAAAACCAAAAAATAGTGGCATATTTGTGTTTTATTGCACACAGATAAAAAATCTTATATTCATGACTTACATATATGGCTTAATTGTAAACCTTTAAATACATTTATTTTTAATCACATAACAAATTTATGTGGCAACATTGTTTTCTCTTCTAACATCCAAACAACGTGGCTTATCTTTTAGTACAAACAATGTTCAAAATATTTAGGGCCAAGATAAGACTGTTCATTTTGCAAATTATGTAAGACCATCGTAACATAAGCTTAAAACAAATCACTGGCGACGTACTTGGTCTTAAGAACTTTGACAATAAGTCGTTCTTGAAAATATGCTCGTACAGTAAATATTTACAATATTTTTGCAGTAGCAATAACTATGTATGTACCAGGAAATGCTTTGAGTAATAGATAAATGCAACAACGAAATAACCAAATACTTTTCTGTGCAGTTTCAATATTGACATGTTTTTATTATGAATAACCTACACTTACATTAAATGTGTCAGGGATTTTGCTCGTGCAGAAGTCTATTTAGCTATTCATTCCAATTATGCAGTTTATTATGCAGTAGGTCGAATGTTGATTTTCAAAATTTATCTGCTATTTACGTTTGAAAGCAATAATCGACACCAGATTTACCTTTTTTCCCTCTTAACACTTAATCTATACATATACTAAAACTGTAACTTATCGCTGTCTGTACATGACGTATATAAAAAGTCTTAATGGATTGTCTTTATATACGCAAGAGAACCCAAAACAATGTATTTTGGTTTAGTCTGTTTGTCTGTATATCTATATTTTTGTGCACTCTAATGTCAGAAGCTGATTATCCGATTTGAATGCAATTTTCAGGATTATATTGTGATGGGCGTCACTTAACATTTAGTATTTTATCACGCTTTTATTACCTTGGGTTGTATCTACATATGCATGTATGTATGTAACGGAATCCTTGATTTTCACTAATTTCCAGATGTCTGATCGATTCGAAACTTTCACACGTATCAAGGACGGATGATAATACTTTTTCAGCGATCTATTGATACCATGCAACGTTTTTGTTTACATTGCAATTATTTTCTTATTTATATTTTGAAGTTACACTTCTTTAGGCGCGTTATGAAAAAATTAAGAGAGTGAAATTTTAAGATTCGTCACACAAAAGTTACTGTATGAAGTTGCAGCGGTTGAGTTACAGTATGAAGTTGCAGCGATTATTTTTTAATGATGCCAAAGTATACCTTCTCACGCGCGTACATAAGTACACGCATCCTTTTCTTTACTTGTTTTTTTTACAAAACCGTGTTTTTTAGTTGTTTTAAACTATTTATTTATTTATTATTTTTTTTATAGCGAAAGAGTAAGAAACTGGCATGCAGGCCACCTGGTGTTAAGTGGTCACTGCAGCCCATGGAC
>DWON01008007.1:0-12453 GCA_018251015.1 Phocides pigmalion okeechobee
CATGATAATTACGCTCACTCAGTATCCAGTAAGAAATCAGACCCATTTCTAACATAAATCTGAAGATACACATAAAAAAGCAAACTAATTAAAACAGCTTCTATTTATTTATGAAACAAAACTGTTTGTAGCATATAATGATGAATACCTTCTAAAGAAACTGTAATTCTATTTTCTTCACTAAAAATAACTGTAAAACAAGCCTGAAGAGAAAGACAGAACTTTGTTTATCCAATTCTTTTTTTCCTATATAACGTGGATGGGTCCGATGCTGCGTGAAATTTTAATCTATGCCTTCCTAAGAGTTGATTGGCTTCTATCGTTTTCTGTAACAAAAAGGCTGGCTTTGCTTTATCTGACGTTTTAAATTGAAAAGCCTTTTGTCTCTCCGATTGCTCAAACGGAAAATGACGGACAGTGGCGAGTTTGTGACGTCCGTTCTCCGGCCCTTTAAAAAACTTGATTAATATGTAATAGTTCGACGTATCTACGCAGCGGGAACTAATTACTGATAATTAGTTAGAACTCAGTAGGTAGTTAATTATTTATGTAATATTGTTGTTGTAAATTAAAATATAAGATACGGGCCGACTCGTTTTATGGCACCGTCGGTGAATACACTTCATAATATATTTATGCTTGAGTGGTACGACTGCTCTATATGGTAAACTAAGTTTTTAAATGCCAAGTTTAATAGTACGAAACGCCGACAATGAATTCTTTATAAATGCAATTGAACGATTAATGTTAACGTCTCTTTTGACCACAATACGAGCGTTGATATTTAAAATTGAAATTGAATTGATGCTTACTTGATTATGATGGTACCAGTTTCCATCCGCAACTCGCGTCGACTTTACATTATATTTTAAGCAAATAATCATATGCAATTTATATCAAGTAGACTGGTTCTTTATATTGTACTACAAGTTAAATACTAATTTTAAAGTTACGTATCCTATTACTTTTTGCGGATAAAAACGTGATGTTTTTAAAATCTTATCTTTCCTTGAAAGGTCCGTCAATATTACTTACGAATTTTCCAAGATTGACACGTGTACATGGGAATTCAGGTAGAAGTCACATTTAAATTAAATGTGAGTACTTCTATTCGCCAATTATTTTACATGCACCTAATGATTTCAAGAATATCGATGAAATTAGAAAACAGTTACTTTAAAACTACAGACAAACGTTTCATTATTAAAATACAGTAAAAGTTGTCAACACGCGTATAATACTCAAGTATTAAATTTTAATACTTTATAGGTACCGGGAATTGATATCGCGTTGAAATCCTTTCCACCGCAATGTAATAATGTGATAATGCGTATTCACAAGCTGATTTATATTTCAGATTGTAACACGATTTGTTTTAATACAGATTATTAAATCAAGCCCAAAATTTTGTAATACACGTTATTTTAAATTTCACTTTAAAGCTACTGGCAATTGCAATGATTAATACGTAATTGAATAACAATTTCATTTGTCACTAACTGCTGCCTGCGACTTCGTTCCCGTGGGGTTCCATTTTCGGTATTTTCCAGATTTTCAACCTCCGTAATTTTCAAATTGACATAACTTTTTCATTTATAGACCGATTGAAATGAAACGAACACTATATGTTATGTGAAGGTTACTAGTATACATAAGTGTAAACCGCACAACCAACAAACAAACAAATATTCTAACAACAAGTAAAATGTATGAATTCCACGATAATATTAGTTTAAATTCATTCCTTCCTTAAATTTTTTGTGTTCCTTTGCGTTAATGTAGACAACTAATAAATTGCCTTTCTCATATCTTCTATGTACAGAGTTTGATTACAATTTTATTATTTGTATAGATTACTAAAGTGGCAATAATCCCAGTATTAGTATCAAGTACATTATAATTAATAGATATAGCATAAAGTGCTATCTAACCATGATGATGTTGATTTATATAAAATTTTACAAATTATTATAACATGCAATAACACACTAACTGCTTCTTCTTATCCAACTGAAAATTTGACACAGCTTTATTTGCTGCCCTTAGGACGTTGGGAGGTTCTATACAAATCCTAATAGATATAGTCTATCCGGTCATATAAATGTAGAATTCCTATATTATTTATGTAACTTTACTTATTTTTCTTCCAAAGTGATCTAACAATTTATATTAAATTTTCTATTACGATAATGTATTGTTTGCCAAGTCAATTTTTATAGGTATCACAAAAACTGTTTCACGCAAATAATTGAAAAATAATTCAATTTGAAAACGCTGTCTCATAAAATACCGAGAAACAGACAAGAGACGACACTGTTTGTGATATCATCGTTAGGTATTTCAATCAGACCCGACCATAGCTTTGATTTTTTGTGAAAAGAGTAGAAAATGGAAAAAGCAATTAGTTAATTGATCGCTGCGGTCGACTCAAAAACACTAAAGTCCTTTCTGAGTCAAGTATGACGTGGATGCGTTGCTACTCTAAAGGGTTACCCTGGCTTCGTCACTATTAAATACACCCGGTAGCCTTAACTTTCTCTACAAAACAAGAATTATTTGGAAAGAATTATGGGATTATTATCTCCTCGGACTCGCAATTGATCTACCGTTTAAAATATGCTTCCGAGAAACAATACAGAAATCGTATTAAAAACAGGGTTTTTAAAAATTGTGCCTAGAATTTAGGTATTGTGTAAGAGGGACGGACTTGCAAAGAGGCTTCGATGACGTAATAAATAATACGGCTTAGTCGCTTGCGATCGGTTGGACATTTCTATTTCCATTTCTATTCCTATTTCTATTCCTATTTCTATTCAGGATAACACTATATTATTGTGCCGGTGCTCCAAAAGATTCCATTCTAAAGGGATTAGTTCGCCTATTTCAAATCTATTGTTGAATGGCTCTACGAGATATTGTGAAGAAAAAAATGCCTATATTTTCTCATTTATCATGTACGATAATTAACAGAATGAATCTCGTGATTATATGCAAAGAATATAGTAATTAATAAATATTGAGTTCAAAGTTCAAATCCGGGGTGATATAATTATCCAACCAAATAGTCCACCGTAAAGCAACTCTCGTGTTTTGGTTGGAGAGGTGTGTGCTCAGGAGTAGCAACGCATTTACGTACGAACTCAGATAGAAGTTCAATCCTGTCTGATGGTTGTATGTAGATGTCCATGAATTATCACTAAGTGGCCAAGAAGCTCGATTGCTACTTTCCTCGCATAAAAAACAGAGATATAAACATAATTTCCGTTTCCTTTTCACAAGTATTTCATCAGATTTTTAAATGTGAGGCAATGAAAATAACAGTCGGTACATTTCGCGGAAAACTTTGCTTTACGATAAGTAAACAGATGCCGGGTTGCACCTCGGGAAACCGTTTCACGAATAACATTTTTACAATGTAAATAACAAAATAATCTCTTGTATATTTCACGAAAGCTATGAGTAAGCAAACTTAAAGGGAAATGTATTATTGTGTGATTGTCTTCTGAATCAGGGATAGCGTAGTGCCTAATCTTCTCGCTCTGGTGCGCTATAGGACTCCTTGGATTCTGAATTTGTGAATTCGTGGAATCTATAGCCTATATCTATTCATTCTGAGAGGAAGTCTTTGATCATCAGCGACACAGTGAAAGGTTGATGATTAGCGATGATTATATTATAGTGATCATAATGATCATGGGATATTATACTGATATCATTGCGTAGTTTATATTTTTTTACTATGTAACGGGTACTCACGATTAATGTTTTTTAATTGCCGATATTTCAATTATAAAGAGTTTCGCTGCTACAATTAGTTATTAGCTACTGTTAGTTGTTAGGGTTGCACGTTTTTTAAAATTTCAATACTATGATCTAGTAGAACGTAAACGATTTATTATTAGTAGCAACGATGTTTACCAGGCAACAAGAGGTTTGGGCAATATCAGTCGAATTGACTTCCCAGCCGCAAACAGAATTGACTTGGTGTCGATTCTGCGATGTTACTGGGAATTCTGTCTCGTAGCTTGAAATATACCAACAGCTAACCTATCAACGAAAATAGTACGTCCTGTCGAATTTTAACATTGTTTAAGAACTTGGTTATTTATAGCCTAAGGAACGAAATATCAGTACTTGATGTATAAGTTTATATAATTTGAAGGCACTATTTCATGATAAAAATATATCGGTCTATAGATGACGACTCAATCAAGAAAAATATAAAAGAAATCTAACTGATGGAACTAAATATTTCGAGAAAACAATATTGGATATATCAGTGCAGCTAAAACAAGAACAATGTAGCGGGAGCAACTAAAACAAAACGTGGAGAGCAATCGACCTATTCAGGATAAATGGAATACAATAGAAATAGAATATCACGTTCGCGTGTCCCTAACAGTTCCTTTTGAAAGGGCGTTCGGCGATTTTTATTCTTTTCGAACCACACCACCTCAATTCGGAATCCAATATTTCTGAGCGCACCCGCGACCGCGTAAACGCCCATCCAGGATTTTGTTTTAATAACGGGATAGATAGATACGAGGGCAAACATTGGAGGGGTTCAGTCGACGAACTAAAAAAGGCGAAAGTTGGCTCATAGTAAACTAACGGTGATGCTGGCGTAATAATTGGTCGAAGCTATTAGCGTGGTGTCGTGTCGTCCCACCTCCGTTTAATTCCCGAACATTTTTAACCACAATCGACGCGCGATCTGTCCCGTTTTTGATAGGAGCTAACGGGATCCCAATCGTTGACATTCGTTCTCTATGTATAGAATAGGTGCGAGGTGTTTTTTGGTCACTTTTTGAAACTATCGTTTGTCTACCTGTACGCCTATATAGTATTTGTACGGAATAGAGGAACGTGGCTATTTCGTTCACCGATTTGAAGTGATTGTCGGTGAATGGGAAATGGTCTAAATTCCAGGATCTTTTTACACTTTTTTATTTTCACGTTTCAATAAATTCATGTATCATTGGTAGTGATGTAGAAGCAGAAATCTATAATTAGTCATACATAACGTGAACATTGCCATATAAAGAAATTAAAGTGAGCAAAGTCGCCGATGAAACTAGTATTCAATAAACAATAAATCAAAATAATTACCTTACACACGTTTGTAGTTATATAACTCGATAACAAATTACAAATATAACTTGTCAGTGTCAAATTAAGCTGAAGGGCAATACGTTGGTATTGTCAGCATAACGTTTACCTCATCCTGTTGGCATGACAGCCGGACATGCATTACTGATATTATGTAATACGAGCCGCCACGCACGGATACTATCGCATAATTTTTAGATATGGGAAATTTTGCTTATTTTAAAATGAAATTTACCGTTTATGTTAATTTAGTTAACAAACTATCTACTCAATATTTTTTATTTAAATCGGTTAAACTGGTATGTTAAAAACTAACAAACGCACTACTTTACAACTTACTATATGCTATTAGTAAATTATACGTAATTCACATTAGAACAGCAGTTGATGTATGTTCTAGCCCTCTGCCAGTTGTAGAATGTTTGTACCTCCTCGGCAGTGAGCATAAAAATGATAGTCAATCAATCATCTAAGAACGATTAGAGTTATAGTCACATTAATGACACTGTATGTAGTAACTTTACTGTATGTTGTCTTGATCAAGGAATCAACATCATCAAAATAATTTTGTCCATTCTTTACAAAAATCTTTTTGAATTTCAATGAACAAGTACGGACTCTAAGAAGCGGCGATATAACCTCCAGAACACACATCTTTTCACACACATTAGGATAGTTGTAGACAACCGGGTCCTTATAATATTTGTATGTGCTTAAAATTCAAATATGCTCATTCGCATACTGCATTTAATAACTCGAATATTAAAATTTATTACTTATGCTTATGTTTTTAAAACGGTAGTAATTATCTAAATGGGTTCGATCGTGCATTTCATTGTCACGCCACTCGTAGCCTGTTGTACAGGGTTGAGACTTCAAATTCAATTTCAAAATTCAAACTGTTTATTTGCCATTAGATACAGCTACAACCAAGGTGGTACACACAATGCAAGCAGTTCCATCATATCTAGTCATGTTATGACATACAAATATTATAATAATTAATTGTACAAAAAAGGTTAAAAGATTACAAAATTAAAACATAATAAATTAATAATGAAATGAATATATAAAATTTTCATTAAAATTACGTTGCTATTCATGTATTGATTTGATGTATTGATCTTGTTTTAATTATTTAGGAAGAGTAGCAAACGAGTATGCCGGACAACTGATGTGAAGTAATCGCTACATTCCATATATGTACATATGTATTTTACGTACAATCTCGAACAGAATCACAGTCCCACCGGAGCAACTGACCAACGCGTCTACGTACGAGACGTAGATGCGTTGGTCCTGAAAACTGAGATGGTGGTTTCGCTTTTGAGTGGTGGTATCAGCGCCGCTCTCACTATCTGTCGCAAAGAATTAATTGTGTTTCGGTCGTAGAGGTGCAGTTACCGGCTACACATACAAACGAAGCGATCAACTCAGCCCTCAGTGGCAGTGCATCGTCATGACGTCAGGTTGGACATTAGTCCTGTTTGAGGCTGAACGTGGATGGCTCTGGACTACAGAAACTATAGGACATCAGATGGCCTTCGCTCGTTTACAAATTTTCAACGTAACAAAAAAATATAATCAAAGAAATATTACAGCCCTGAATATCGGTCACTTTCAAAGATGAAAACAAATGGTGTATCGCGTAGCGTGAAATAATTAGGGGTGTATGGGCGCGGCCCAATGAAATCGGACACTTAAAATTCGTATTGTTGATAAACGGTATAATTGTTTTGGCAATTAACCGCCCGCCCGGAAGCGGTCCACTATTTGTACCTAGTTGACTCTATTTGTCACTTCCTAATCTTACTAAATATACTTTTGTTACTTGTCTTTCTAAAGTTATAGTGTGTAATGTTTATTTTTTTCGCCGACTTTTTTCTCCCGATTAACCTTAGCCAACAGGACGCTGAAAGCCGATGTACTGATTTAACATTGTACCCTTGACATTCATTAAGTGTATGTAAATACCTTACTATGAAATAAAATATTTGAATTTGAATTTGTCATACTTATTTTATGGTAAAAAAATTGTTATGTTCGATAGATGACACCGTGATTGAAAGCTAGCACCTAGTGAGGAGACATTGTCTCCTCGATCATGTGTCCGATCAGTTAATACTTCTTATCGTCATAATAGTCACTGTTTTACTATGTAATGGGTACTCTCGATTAACAATTTAATTTCGAACCGGTTGCATGACAAATGGTCACGGCTACACTCACCGTTTACGCTCATGTTTAGCCGTGAGCACAAGTCATGCGTCTTGTGCGAAATATCGGCAATTAAAATCGTTAATCGCAATTACCCGTTCCAAAGCACAATGAAGATTATCTTATGTTGATTCAAAAACCCTACAATGGTCACTGTTGCCTATTGAGATTTGAAAAATCAGAAGAGACGTCATTGAAATTCCTATTTCTACAGCTTCTGAAGAGCTATCTTTCATAGTGTTC
The DNA here is from genome assembly GCA_018251015.1 of Phocides pigmalion okeechobee. Lineage (NCBI taxonomy): Eukaryota > Metazoa > Arthropoda > Insecta > Lepidoptera > Hesperiidae > Phocides > Phocides pigmalion. The sequence goes on from DWON01008007.1 coordinate 7,570, forward strand.
AGGGCAAGCTACAGAAAGATATCATCTTGCAGTATCGGTAAACTAATCAAATTGAACACGCTAATCGTGAGTTAAGTGTTGATAAAAAATGAAAGTATGTTTTATTATAAATACCATAACAAAAGTATCGATTCGCCTACCCCTATTTTTATTGATTGCCTCATTGCAATTGTCAGATTAGATGTTTCACAATGAAGTTTATTATTCGAGTTTATAAAGTATAAATATTTTAATTATATCTATTAACTCACAATATCTTAACTGTTTCGAATAGACTACATAGTGAAACTATTCTTATTCACGAAGATTTATTTGATATTCTAAGATGTATGCAGACATGAGTGTGTACCGTTCCCGTCCGTTCCGTTTCACGCTGAAGCACGTCTACCGAGGCGTCTAGCGCCCGTGGAAAATCCCGAGAGTAATATGTAAAGGAATTACGTAAAAACTATACTCTTTTGCAACGCCGATCCGCTCCTGTGCCCTATATTCAGGGCTATTTGTAAATGCATGAATAACACATGAAATATTAATGCGCATTTGTTATCTTTTCCTCACAACCGAGGGCATTGCCCCGACATATCTACGTATAACTGTAAGTATATATATAAAAGAACACGAAAGAAAGTGGAAAGGGAAACATTAATTTGCTGCAACATTACATAAATAACTAAAATTGCCTTTTTATATCCCTATGTAATTTACGGCCTGGCGTTTTGTAGACCAATAGGTAGGTAGAGATGAAAATGGTCAGATATTTTTCTTGTTTATTACTTAACCTATAAAAACAACGCAGCTCAAAATAATTGGTATACGAATTAATTTATTAAACTTGTGAAATGGGTGGCCTCTGTAAGCAGTTTTATGACAATGAAAGCTAATCAGTACTAATTCGAACTTTTATATTGACGCCAAAGAAATCAATATGTACAAACTTAAAATAAAAGAATCACTAAAAGTAAAAACCTGTGACAGTCAAAAGCCTTAGCATTGCCCTTACCAAATAATAATCCCCTCCGAATGTGTGCTTATGATATTTTCGAATAATAACGACCCCTCAGTAATAGATGCACTCGAAGAATACCCGGGCTTCGTGCTCGATGCATATTCATTAACATATTTGAAAAAATAATGCAGAAACAAAACGCGACAAATGCGATGTTCAATCTCGTTACTCTTCTGCTCTTCGAACACATTCAGCTGAAATTTAAATTGAATACGGATAGAACGCGATCCCCAAGACGAGGGAAAAAATACATTGTATTTCATTTTCCACGCAAACCGTATTGCGTCAACGTATCATTCATAAATTAAACTAGCTCGCCGCCCGCGGCTTTGGCGGCGTGTAAAATATTATAATATATGATAAGTAAAATATATATTAGAGATGTGAAGTATTCTTAATGTGCTACCACTCTTTAACATGGATCTAGCGAACAAAGCCTTCTACTTCTTTTTAGATTTTTCTTCATTGCATTTGTAAAATCTCAAAACGCTTTTCACGACAATAAATTTATGAAACTGAATTTTGAATACGTCGTGAAATTTTTATTACACTTTGGAGATGCTACTTAGTGCTGGACCATAATCTTCTTTTCTTAAACGTTCTTCACAATTTCGTATCATTCTGTTGTGTTTCACTTAATTTTTTGTTACCTGAGTTGTTAGGTTACATCTTTTATGGTTTCCTTGAAACATAAATTATATTATTTTGCTTTACCATTTAAATTTTAAGTTGCTTACATATATATATATATATATTTTAATATTTATCACAAGGACTTCGAAATTAACTACGAACATACAGATATACGTTCTGACTGTACGAGTTTGATATTAAAAATTAATGTTTTCAACACAGCAAAACATATTCCTGTGGGTGCAGGGTCATTGACGATCGGGACTTGATCATTGATATTAATATTTCACGATTGCAGTCAACGACACTGTTAAATCGGCACGCGCAAAGAAATCAATAATCGTGTGAAAATTTATAGCGTCGTATGAAAATTATTCATGTATTTTTTATAAACACTATTTGCCTTGAGTGACGTTCGAGTTAACGGTTTTGTCGTATTGTCATGTTTCCGTCGTGTCCTATTTTGCGACTATTTTGAATTTTGAACATGTTTTGAAATTTAAAATTTTGTAGGTAACAATCTTGTATTCAGGATTCGAATGCGGAAATATTTACCAATGCCATACTTTTTGCATAAGAATAAAGATTTGTTTGCAACAGGGACTGACACGACACACAAGACAATGTAGCCTTGGCGTTTAAAATAGCAACGTGCTTAGATCTTAGATCTTTTGCTCAGATTATTTTTTTATCAGCAAAGTTAATAGAAAAATTAATAAATGTTAATAAATCTCATCAATTCAAATAAAGCAAAGGCTACAGTTCAATATTATGTAACAATTACAGAATCGTACCACTGACCTAAAGTGAATGTAAATGAGAAGACATTTTGGGGCAGGCCTGCTTCCACGATTTGTGAAATCGATAAACGTATGTTAATGTTCGACATCCTTAGCCTAGTTTAGAAATAAGACTGATATGCAATTCCACTAGATGATTTATAAGATGTTTGCCGAATACAGGGTCAGCGGTAACACGATTATTTTCCATGAGAATACCATTATTTTTCCACTGCATTTGGAATAAGTGTCTGATATATCTCGTGACCCATATAACGTGTAAAGTTCTTATCTAATAACATATTTAAATAGATAAACTAGTAAATTGGTATTTAATACACAGTAGGTAATGATAAGATACAAACTTAAATACGTAAATTTGTCTGTAATAATCTTCTAATTACTATTTTGTATAGGAAGGTATTGCCAGATAAATAAGAAATTTCAATTTGGCGTGAATCAGCGGACCTTATCACCTTCATTGCCGAGTTTTAATAAAATTAAATAAAATATGTATAATATTATACATAGTTTAATAATATCACAGTTGAGTAAAAGCAGTAAGAAAACTAAGCCGATTGCACGCCACGATTTCAAAGGATTTCCTTAAAACATCTTATGCTAAGCGGACAAAAGTTTCCTTGGGAAGATTACCCAAAGTAGATATCGTACCTGACAAGTGGTGGCCACTCGGCTTAACCCTCAAAGCTTGTTTTACACCGCGCTGCACTTAGATTGCGGTAAAAGCATTTACGAAATGCAACTTTGAATAGATACTCGAAATGTTTAACTAAATCTCACGCGAAAACGGGTAGTAAGCATAAGACTTTATAATAAAAACTATAAATTTAATAAAATTTTAAGTGAGTTTTCAAGTGCATTTTAGTAAGCTTCACTTATCTTTTCGTATTCGATTAAATTTAATCGGTCTATGAATAAAAAAGTTATGTTAATTTAAAAGTTGTAGGTCAGAACTTAAATATTTAGATGTCTGTCACACGGTTAGCTATATGTAGCTTTGTCGCGTTTCAGCTATTCCAGGGAATTTGACTCTTTAATTTCCGAGGACTATACGTCGATTATTGTTTACTGAGAAGCCTCACTGTAAATTAATTTGTAATCCACTTTTAGCACTTTCTACTACACTGAACCGCAAAGAAAAAGGGTCGGTTATGAAATCGTCGACATCTTCTTAAATACTTCACCAAGCTTTATGAAATAAAAACTAAATTAAAGAATATTTCAATTCAATTTTTTAGAACTAAATTCAAAAACGACCACTATTTTTATTTTATAATTTTTAGACAATTTAAAAAAAAATACAAAAAGGTTTTATATATCATTTTATATGGCATTGAATGTTCTTTAATGCTGTTTTTATTTCATGACATTGAACCAAATATTTTAGAAAATATTGAAGTTTTGGTAACAGACCCTTTTTCTTTGCGGTTCAGTGTATTTTCTTTTGAATGAAAGATATGTAGATAAATATATAAAAACGTTTTTGCTATTACAAAACTTGGAAAACCCCATGAATTTAGTCTCTATAAGTTTCTAATATATTAATATAAAGTTAATTTTGTTAACGCCAGCGAACTTGCAGTTAATAAACTTAAGTGAACAAAAAGCACTCCGATATGACAACATAATTGCAATAAAATATAATATTTTTCGAACGAACCGAATGACTACACTTAGGTGTTATTAAATTTTAAATTACTCCAATGTGGGGCATCGCTGCATGAATAATGCGAAACGGTTTATTTCAATAGAAATGAATAGAATACGAAATACCTACATTGTTTGTTTTATTTTTCCAAAGTAGTTGCATAATTTTACACAACTGCGCAGCAAAGGGATCGTTTTAACTTAACGGCTGGTTGGATTTGAATAAATGAAATTTTTAACGATTCATTTTTCTGAGAGAAGTTTTCTCATCGGGAAACGTTGATTGAATGAATAAATATCTTCCAGTGTACATAGTTAGAAAAATGTGATGTTTAATTATGAATATTGCTCGGGAAAACGTGAAAATGGAAGTGAGAAGCGATTGTACTTAACGTAAGCGCGTACCAACTGTCACTTACTACTTTATCTATGTGATAATGATTTTTTAAACGTGGTATTAATGAGTTCTCTCGAAATTGACTGAGATCGAATCGACTGAGATTTATTTGAAAATGTGTGGTTTAATGTCAAAAATAGCAACGTACTCGTATCTATAACTACAGGTGGGACAGATATGGTTTGGTGGGACAGATAGATGGGTTACAGATATCGATGGGTAGCAATGATCGCTTACGACCATTAGGTCCGCAAGCATTTTGCTAACAATTTTCATAATATATATCGCATGTTTTTTTTTTATTGTGAAAGAGTAAGAAACGGGCATGCAGGCGACCTGATGGTAAGTGGTCACTGCAGCCCATGGACAACCACGTCCAATCTCAAATAGAACAGAAGTTC
>DWON01008008.1:0-12450 GCA_018251015.1 Phocides pigmalion okeechobee
CCGTCGAAAGTTTATGATCAGATTCCAATCGACTAAAATAAGTCCCACCACTCTACGACAAGGCGAGACGTTGGAATATTTTTGCATAATTCCGCAACTCTGCCAATGGCGTCAGGCCTCGCCGGATCCACTTCAAAGACATCCCTACACCAATGGTGTTATGCTCAACTTCTAGCACACAGTCCACCTCATAACATCCCAGTTTGACAGCGACTGACAGCCCATGTTTTCCCTGTACAATAAATCCCTTCACTCATTATGATAGTCCAGATGAGTCAATGAATTTTGAAGTAATAGACAGAATGTAGTTACGCGATGTAGGGTCGGTGAGTCAGTATTCATTATGTAATTTGGGATTAGTAACTTGTGACGTTTACAATATTGATTGGAAGTGCCAAACAAGCATTCAATAATTGTTATATTATATACAAAACTATACATAATAATTATGATATGCATTTAAACTATTTACTTCTTTACATAGTATTAAGATCACGGAAAACAGAGCTACATTTTACTTTTCTATTTTGTAAATACAATAGTTAATTAACACAAGGAGAATGCCTTTTTCTTTTAGGCATTACGTCGCATGCATATTAAAACAATCCATTTGTCCAACTTGAGTCCATCTGTTGCTTGATATGTTTACTTTCCATTTCCGACAAAGTGGTGTTTGTTGCCCATGGACTGAAGAACTAGGGAGGATGCGTGCTTGCTTTAAAGTTAAATGAAATTTTTGATTTAATAATTTGTTACTTGGGGTTCTTCACCAAGTTCAACTTCACTTCTACGCTTGGCCTATATAGAGCATTATGGTCTAATCTTGTAATTGAGAAAGGAGATAGTGGAGAACAATAACAGGTATCCGAGTAAGTAAAGAGTGCTTGATGGCTACAGTTACCTAGTGTTTGAATCCGTAATCCATAATTATAATCCGTTTGGAATATATTTTAATTAAAATCAATAAAAGTTCCAATTCGTCGGATTTTTTTGTCTTTAAATCGTTACCATAAGGTCAGATGGAAAAAGGACATAATCATACCTATTGTGTATTTCTTAAAATGTCTAAAAACAAAATAATCGTAGTTTCAAACTTAGGGAAGTTTACAAGAAAATATAAGGTACTGAAGAACGAAAACTATGACCTACTTACTTCCACCAACTCGTTATTTATAAAATATTAAAGTAAATAACACAATCTGTTGTCTAAGATAATTCAGATGTGTCATATTGAAATATTACTTGTATTATTTTGAATATTGCAAGTCTAACCTAAAGGTTACCTAGTTTAATATAATTCATTCGATACATAAATTAATCGTAATTGTGAATGATTCATATGTGACAGAAATATCAAGGTTTTTTAGCTGGGAATCAATCAAGTATGCAATCCACCTAATGTAAGTGGTCACTGCCGCACATGGACATCTGTCATAAACTCCGTTTAGAACAGCAATCCTACCTACAGTCAATCACAGATGCATTACTAAGCCCGATGAATAAGATAGTCGTCTCTTGTTCTACTCGTAACGTATAATAAAGAATCTCATCTTTTAGCCGAAACGAAAGAATAGCTTCACCCTTGAAACCGGTGTGACAGTGGAACCTCCCCTGTAAACGTAAAGGTTTTACGTTGTCACTTCCATGATACGAAGATTTTTACAGTTGATTTTTTGCAACATTTTACAATGTCCACATCTGATAAATTACAGCGATAGGTTCTCATTTAATTCAATTTAACTATCAATTGATTAATTAATTAATTTCGTTCAAATATCGGTCCACTATTGCACAGATTACAATTTATCTGCTCCATATTTCCTACTTCACTAGTAGAAAGTTATAAGATATTACTAGCAAAAATATAGGAAGTTAATTATGAATTGATATTATAAAAGAAATAATACTGAAAGTTGAAATTTAAGAAACCCCAGAAGTAGTTATTGAGACTATTTCAACATGACAACTGATTAAACTCTATAAATTTAGCCCTTATAGTATATAAAAGTGAACCATACTCTGTTTATTCGATTTAATGCAAAAACTGCTGTTTAATCTAACTCAAACTTTGTAAACAGATTGCCTGTAATTCTGGTCTCGTTATAGCCTGTTTATTATTTTTATTAGAACCAGTCAATGACCAGAAATAACTATAATTAAGATAATCGTGTTTTTTTAGTAATATTATGCAAATGACTTATTATTATAATTTTATACCAGATATCTAAGCTTATATTTCGCAAGCTAAGTTGCTGGTTAACGCTAATTAATAAGGCCGAATTCCTTTTATCCCTATCCTGCTTCACCATTAAATCCTAGTCAAGATTATCTGTATAGCAGTCTATTCATCGGTACCGACTCAACGAGCCCGAATGTACGTTTGCTGTAAGATGTCGAGGATTCTGCTGACTTTCTTAGCTGCTGCATCAGGTAAATGTTGCTATATTATTTATTAATATTCTGATCAGAGGTGCTTAGTAAATTTCAGTTTAGTCAATTATGTGTAACAATGAATATCAAGAAAGAAATCGATTCTTCTAACTTGGAAAACCACTGCTAATTTTGAAATGGTCGAATAGATTTTATCGATTATAGCTGAAAATCAAAACAATGAAACCTGTTTTCAAGTAAAAACAAACTACGATACCATCTACACACGCCATACAAATACACAGATACACAAACATAAGTTTAAATTTATTACTTCAATCGTTGTAAATCGAGAATAAAAAAGTGGGTGCTTATACGAGAATTATGAATAAACATAGCAATTATTATACTTCACGTTTATATGATTTTAATAATAAACCTTTTGGTCTGGTAAGGAACAAGGCTCTTTTAAGTATAAGGAAGATTTTATACAAATTAAAACATGAACAAGTACTTTTATAGCTTTACATTCAACTATGTATATTTTATTTCAACGAAACGACGGAGCGCTAAGCCCACCTGATGATAAATCTTTGCTATTGCCTATGGAGATTTTAAAAGTGCACATAGAACATGTCTCCTATTTGAAGTCTATTAGATGTACATTGATTTACATGGATGTGCATTGAATACATGCCTTGAGTATTATGTACTAAGAAGGAGCGCTTCGGAAACGCAAGACGTTTTACCACCAACCTTCAAACAATCAATGCATCACTCTGCATAGCTATAAAACAGAACGATATTTAATATTATTTACTACAATAAACAAAACATGGTTTTAAATTAAACAAAAAAAAACAATGTACGGAACACCTACAGTTGAAGTTTGACTCGCACTTGACCTTTTTTATTGCTGTGATATCGGGTATCTCTCGATAGGCGATATTGCTACTTTTGCTGATTTAATAAAACTTGCTGGAAGATAAAGGAAACAAGGCCACCTCATGTATCTAAGCGTTCTGATATAAATAGTAGAGATAAAGTGTTGCTGAATATGACGCCCAATTTTGAACCTCAAAAATGTATTAATGAAATGAAATTACAGTGGTGACTGTTTAATTACCCGTTCAGTATATGGAATAATAGAGAAAAATGTCAAATGAACTGATAAGAAACACATTAACCGTACATATTTGTATAAAAATAGATTTAAGTACTAGAAGACACAAACTTAACGAAAATCAAATGAACGTATGTATTTCCTATGGAGGAACAACAGTTCAAAGACGATAATTGGAGTATATCGAATATTTTCAGATATATTTTAAATGGTAGTAAATACGTAGAACAATTTTTGGCCGGTAAGTAAAGTTTTAAACTAAATTTGAACAAAGAAAATTTCATATGAACTATAGCGCGTATTAAATGATATCTCTACGATCGGATATAACGATTGTTTACGATGTTTATATCTATACGATTTTTACAAAACATCGCAAGCACCTGTGCCTTCATGCACGGTTTTAAATTTTCTAAAACCTTTTGAAGTCTGAATGAGAGTACATTATCGCTACGCATTTTACTGTCTTTAACAACGAAGTTGCTGCTTTTTCTTTGACGAGTATTATAAGGTATAAATTAAGGCGGTCCAAATATATTCTTAGTAGCAACGCAAACGCGGTCTACCTCAGGTAGGACTCCTGTTCTATTTGGAAAGAAGTTTGGATTTTAAACGTGATAGAATTAGTATTCTTTGACCGGGAAAGTACTACCGCCAAACCCATTTCTAGCGTTTCGGTAAAAATATGTAGTTGCTGAATCAATCACACATGATTCAACCACTTTAGTTCACAAGCGCATCAACGATCCTGTGATCGACTTCAGGTGGAATTTCTTTTGCTTGTGTGATATGTTTAGCTACCTAATACAGGTTTATTCCATAAAATAGAAGTAGTATGTGGGAAGGTACAAGAAACAGTCTACCAATACACACTTAGTCAGCGTGGTGGACTAAGTTTTAGCCCTTCTTTATCTGAGATGAGAGTTGTGTTTATAAGCGGGACATTAATAGATTAATGACGTTGGATCGAAACAGACTGAAATTTAATGAAATAAATACATGCCTATCTCCTTAATACTGCCCTGTCTTTTCAATCCTCAATTAAGTCGACTTCCAATTTTTTTAGAAAGCTACAGAGAACTAACGAAATCTTAAATAATTACTACCAATTCTAGAAATATACAGAATAGGAGCCTTACTTAAATGCGATCTCAAAAGCATTCCTTCTCCTGAATATTCGAGGATATGCATATATTATCAGGGTGAGCATAATCGTACTATTAAGTCATCCATTTGGATTCTTACAGGTTTATTTCAAGAACTCACTGAACCTACGACTAATATGCCTGAAAAGTGAATAAGACTGAGAGACTTTTGGATAATTAAGTAACAATTGAAATATAAATCAAACATACTCATGTAGTTCGTGCCTTGCATGTATAATTTTCTACACACAACTATGAAGACTTCTAATATTGAGAAGAAGAGTATCCGCTGTTTCCTCTGCTAACTTTACAATTTTTATGTCTTTAAGGAAAATAAATAAAAATATGGGAAGATCTATAGGTCTAGGTATGTAAACTTACACGTGTATGTGTATATGTATAATATACTTATATATTTATATGTTGCACATGACATTAGGCAACGATTGAAAAGTGGATGCCTACGTATGTTCAGAAGTATCCGATAAAGTTGCTTATAGTTACGACTCAAGACGATACCTAATTATAATGAGTCATGCGTGAACTGCATTAGCATGTATCTAGGTAAATTGCTTAGAGTAAATTGTTAATTAATGCATTCTGCGTTGTACGTACACGTAGACATAAAACCAGATTTCCTTTTCAGTACATAGCTCATGATCGGACAAAGGAAGGCGATAATTAGTAGTGGACAAAAATAGTCGTGCAGCCGGGCCCTGGGCCAGGTGACGTCAGCGCGCCAGGGCCGCGGCGGGGCAAGACGGGCCCCGCGCCAGTGTCGCGCGCGCCGTCGCTCCGGCCGCACGCCGTCAGTCCGTAGCCTCCGCCTGCGAGCACCAGAGCCCACTGCACCCTCCACCACGTCCCCTCCGTACCCGACGTCGCCGGTGAGTACAGCCACCCCTTTCACCGCAACACTTAATACCATTTAAACTCGAGGGGCCATCGTTACATACCATTCGATGCAGATTTCACTTCAGCTCCGGCACCGGGCTCCCGAGTACTCGGCGGCGCACTCTCGTAACGAGAATTTCATTAATTAACTATTGCTTAGCAGACTCTAGGTTTCTAGTATTAGCACGGAGAAGCGTGGCAACCTTGGCGCATCGTGCAATGCAGCGGGGACCTTGCAAGTCACGCGTCACAGTAACCTCGCCTCACGCCGTGCTCGTACTGCCACTGTGACGTCTCGCGATCTAACTCGACCTCGGCTCGTCATCGACGGACGTCATCCATCGCCCTTTGCGAAATCCCGCGATCGAATGGGTACTGCTTAGATGAGCAATGAACGTAAAACACGGCTCCACGGGCATATCGCGAGTTTCACTCAATAGTAACTCGGTGCCGGGACATGTTGATAGACGTGTTATAGAGCGAACACAAACAGCTGACCGACAGTCGACGTATTTCTTATTACAGACAAAAAATAAGACGCGGTCACTCAAGGACGGTCAACAACTATCGAGTGGTATTTCCCGTTTAACGGAGCGCCAAAGTGACATACAAATGACGTGCAAACGAAGCTGGTCGTTATCGGCAATAATTGTAATTGAACGCGGATAATTAGTGGACGCATCTGTTCGTCGAATTAACTTTATTTTGGATGTTAACGTTTGCAAATTGAGGCCCTTACAGCATTTCCAGAGATATCGTACTGGAAAAACACGCCATACTCATATCGCGTGTTGTGGCCACTATCAGCTGAGCGATGCGGTGGGCGCTCGCCAACACGGTTAGTCATCATTGTTTACGCGACTATCGTCCTTACGTCAATGGTACAATGTTTATAATAGTACGAACTCGGTTAGAACCTCACTGAAACACGTCAACAGATACAAACCATACTACGTAATTTCGCTATTAATGTAGAGTAGACTTTATACATAAAATATTTCTGCCTATTATTCTAAGTTCCCATAATGTTTATCTTATTAACAAAGTGTTGTGATGAGAAAATTTCAAGTCATTCATGAGAAATCACTTCATCATCCAAAATTCAAATTAATTGTTAAATTATTGAATTACTTTACATTGATTTATTATTATTACTTTGAATTATATAAATAATATCTGTAGTGTAGATATCATTCCATCACAAAATTTTAGGTTGGAAATGTTTATAAATTATTATGTTCATTATAAATTGGATGTTAGAAGGAATGTATTTTTTTATATAAATGCAGTGCTAAATAAGCGTACAGACAGAAATATAATTGCATAATTGCAATTCATCTGTATTCAGTTTTATAAATATATGCATAATGTTGAGAATAACCTCTAAACTTCTCTAGAAACACATTTTACCTCACGCTGGCATTGATCGTGGTTCACAAACCGGTAGGCTGGTTACCCTTCGCCGAACATCACAATTGTCTGCCTTTAAATTCAAATATACACCTTACCACATGCCTCGTGAATAAATTAAATGCATAGGTAGGTAATATTATTATTTCAACACGTTTCAAATTTTCCCGTGGGTGATATGTACACGCGCGTACAGATATTATTGGTTTTTCAATGATTATTTTTTTTTAATGAAAGATTAATAAAACATGTGTTGTTTTGCTATCGCTCAGTACCTACTTAATAGATTAGCTTAGCTTAAAATCGTAGTACAACAGCTTGGCCTTAAGTTATCATATCGTATCTTCACAGATAACTTCCTGTTTACGTCTACTTCATTACAATCTTGTAGATTTTGTTGTATGTAATTATTTTTCAAAAGTGCTTGAAATCAAAATAAATAAACAAATATTTACTTATTTGGCATCATATAGAAATATGTTATAAATTGTAATGTAGTCAGTACTCAAACTCTAAATTCTGATCAGTTTTTTTTATCCATTCCAGAATAATATGGTAAGAAAATACGAAAGAATGAGTGGTCGCCAGTCCTGGAGTGAAGAGGACATGGCGAAAGCCGTGTCCGCAGTGGTGTCCGGCAAGATGGGCTACAAGCTGGCCGCCAGGACCTTCCACATTCCGCGCTCCACGCTTCAGCGGAGGGCCAGCAAGATACGCTACCAACAACCAGACGACCCTAAGCCCCTCATGGGCCATTACAGGAGGGTTTTCACTGACAGCCAAGAAAAAGACTTAGTTGGTTACATAAAGAGCATGGAGAAATTCTTCATCGGTGTATCCAGGCGTGATATTCGAGAACTAGCGTTTCAGTATGCAGAAGACAATCACTTGAATCATCCATTCGACGTCAACACTCGGATGGCTGGCGAGGATTGGGTCAGGAATTTCTTAAAAAGAAACCCGGAGCTTCTTCAAAAATCAGAAAAAGACTACGACTTGGAGCCGGTGAACTTTGATCAGTTCTACCACTTCATGTGTCAAATGTCTTGATGACTAGTTTACAAATTATTGTATAGCTGGAATAATCACATTCGTAAACCCACCCGAAGAGAGCCTCACGATTAAACTATACAATTTGATCCCATATGTAAATGATACCTACAACAAAACTATATATTAAGACCAAGTATCAACATTTATGTAAATGATGACGTTGAAAAAATGTAACGTTCGAAATAAATTGAAACTAAAGACATTTTATATACAACGAGCAAAGCTCAAAATTTTTGTACTGATGTCTGTTCTATATTTTAAACTAGATATTTCGTATTTTATCTACTTAATTGTAAACAATTAAGTACTTATAGCATTATTTTTTCGGTTATTTCTTGTTTATAGTTTAAATTCTGTTATTTAATGATAAATGTTAAATTAAGGGCTGTGATAGAAAAGAATGGTGTATAAATAGGAGAACATATCACGCAGTGGAGAGGGTGTACTTACCTAGGAAGATGATAATGTTGTTTCAAAAAATGTTCTAGTGCAATGTTCTTTAATATAAAGTTGCTCATTATATACTATACTATATTTAAATCGAATATTTAAATTGGGATTCGTTTTGCAGCCGCAATTTGGAGCATGCGATTTTTAAACGACGTACGTCAAAGAGACGTCAACATCTCCACATGTAGCGTGAGGTAACTGATTAAGAGATTAGTAATTAAAATTGCACTTAACATTACTTTTCCTTAATTTATTCAAATATCTCTATTATATAAAATCAGAGCAAAATTTGATAAAAATGATTTTGATAATAGACAATTTTTATACTTAATATTATTTTACACATTATAAGTATTTATGATTTCTGAATTACTTGTATATATTACAACCATCTAAATAATATAAAGAACAAAATCCTTCCAAATTCTTTGGAAATTCAATACTTTAATTATGTCTAATAATTATAGGTATGTTTTTCTATCAAAAATTGTACAACTGAACTTAGTGGTTGCACTGAACAGTAACATCAACATTAAGAGTATTGCAAGACGATTCCCTTATTTAAATTTGCGGTTTAAAATATTAATCACATGCGCATGGCTGTTACTAAAAAGTGTACGTGTTTTTATTGTAAGAATTTCGATAACTTTTCAGTCTGCTCCATGTATCTTTAAATTAAATAAAGTCCACTTTTTCGTTAAAACGGTCCGTTTGTAGATATGTAATGTGTTTTTGCGATATACTGAAATTTGTACATGGTACATGTGGCAGTTTGAAAACAACGAATAAGATATTCGTTATATATTTAGATAATTTTATTAAACTATAGTAAATTTACTAATTTGTACGGGAACGCGATAAAGGAATACCTAAGTATTGTGATATTGGTGATCGGTGTTAGTAGTAGAATGACGTTTAATTTTTTATAAAAAAAAATAAACATATTCGAAATACATATAAATAAAAGAGCGATAATATATATTTTTTAATTTTAATACGAAATTAATATTAGATATGCTACGAATAAAAGCGCACATATGAAAGATATTATTCTTAACAAAAAGTGTATAAAAGTTTGTTTAAACAAACATGACTTAACTCGGAGATTGTCGGATTTGCTATGTGCGCCGTAACGTCTACTGGACACTAATCTTACTTACGTTCAAAGTTGTTACCTGATTTAAGATTGATCTCTTAAACTTAGTTTAAATACGTGATACCTATTGAATGCTTGTTTGCTTAGGGAAATGGAGTATAGGAATGTTGGTTTTATTAAAAAATATCTTTTGGGAATAATGTTAGAAAATGCCAAACGATGTTAATTTTATTTTGAGATCTATATTTAATTTTAATTTGGTTAAGTACTTAATAAGTTTCATTCGCTAAATAAATATTATAAAACATTGGTTTAATTTGCTTTTCATTGTGTACTTTACCTGTCGTGTACGTACAAATCTGTATGGATTTCGGTCGAACACAAGTGCTGTATTTACGTCAGCGCTATAAGACTGGGGGCGGACATTACGTCTGTGTATTTGTGATGATACACAGATGCTAAAAATATAATATTTCCGTTAATTGTCGACACATCTTCAGTCTAGAGAACATTGCTCTAGGTTAGTGCCGCCTCTCGCAACGTTGACTTGATCTTATGAGCGCCGCAGTCGAAGTGTTAAATACTTTACATAATGATCTAAAAGAACTTATGATAGCTATTCCTTTGAAAACAAAGAAATGATATTTCAATTTCATAGGTATCGTTGTAAATTTAAATAAACCTATTTTAAAGATGATAGTAAGAGCCTTGATTACCTTTTAGTCGAAAATTAGAATTTGGATAGATCCTACATTAAAAACAATAAAAGAATATTTAGCATCCGCTAAAGTCAGTCTTGTATTTCACTCGTAAAAAAAACTACAAAGAATGTCAAGTCAAGAGTTACAAATTATCAGTACTTGACCCGGTGTGCATGAATCTTGGAGGTAAAGGCCGTTAGAAACCGTTTTAGTATTGCTGTAAAAAATTGAAGGTAGTATATTACAAACGAGCATATAGTTGTTTTTATGAAATAAAAATAGCAAAAGAACACGTGGTCACCGCCTCTCATGGACATATTATGTAACCATTTGGTTACATATTGACATCAAGTCGATATCAAGTGACTCTTGTTCTTTATGGAAATCCATCCAAGTGTAATCCAAGAAGAAAATGGAAATTCATAATGAAACAAGAGTCACTTGAAGTCGATTTCTCCTGAGGAATAAACGGGCATGAAGGCCACCTGATGTTAAGGGGTCACCGCAGCCCATGGACAACCACGTCCATCAAGAACAGAAGTTCTATTTAAGGATGGACGCGGATGCGATCCTACTCTTGAGGACTAAGATGATCGCCTCCAATCGGCATCGGGCAGGTGGTCTCTCCATTTGTAAATTAGCTGGCAACTAGACGTTATTACAGTAACGAAAGTAATTTTTACACTAGAAATGGATATTACATTTGTACCTCCCCAGTCCAATCATTCCGCCATTTTACAGGGTCAGTTCTACTGATATTAAGTCTTCACAGGTTAGTCTGTTAGAACCTTGCAGAGGACTGAACTCTGCTTGAGGACTAAAATTGTTGCTTGTAAGTATATGCGGTAACCACACCTTTCCACCAGAAGTATTAAAATTGCTGTACGGCGGATCACAAATGAATTCCGCAAGGAAATTATTGTTCTACTATGATAATGATATTATGATGTCACCAAACAATTATCCATTGGAATTGGAATTGGAACAAGTAAACAGTACTTTTTTTCTATGCAAAGTACCATAGAGATAAAATCCTTATTATTACATAAACATAAAACAATGTCAAGATCAAATCTGTAAAAGGAGTAAATGGTAAGAAATAACAAAAAAACCATGAAGGATTTTAACACGGATTAACACGAATTTTAGTAATGAATAAAAATACTAAAAATATCAGATTTATACATATTCTACCATTATACCTCAATCCGTTATGTAATAAATAATGAAACTATAATTTATAAATGATTAAAAGGATTTAAAAAATCTAAATCCTTACCTATACACTCAATCCGTTATGGATTAAATAATAACAATTACGTAATTGTACATGAATACCAGTAACAGTATAATGATAAGATTCTGACCTCTAACACTTTTTACCGTCTAGAGTTTGAATCAATAGCACGCACTTCTCTTATGAAATTATGTACCTCTTGTAAATTAATTATTATTTGCCTTAACCATAAAGGAAAACTTGATAAAATATTTTTATACTGGATAAGTAGCAAAGGAGCATGCATGCCGTCTACTACGTCTAATGTTTAAAGGTCTCTTCTGCAACCCATGGACATTTACCTCCAACCTCAAACAAGACTCAAGTCCTGCCGGACGTCATGAATAGATGCGTTGCTACTCCTAAGAACTGAGATGGTCGCCTCACACCTAACCTCTCCAACCAATACATATAAACTACTTTACAACGGGCTATAAGAGCGGCGGTGGTACTTCCCTGCTCGAACCTTTATTCTGCCACCTTGCAAAAGTTCCCCAAAATTTGTGGAGTCTACCAGTAACTTGGCCAGTTTAGTGAACTAAACTATAATACGTTTTAATCCCGTAATAGCTACTTGTACTGCCTACAAGTACGTATTACGGGAGAAACATTTTTTCGTAAGACTTTAATTTAAAGAGAAACAGAAATCAATTGTTATTCAGTTATTATAAATTAATTAAAAACTATTTACATTGAAAGTGGTAGAGCCGTTAGAGCTCGCCCGGAGCGGCACCACTGCCACCCTCATATCTTGCCGTAAAGCAACATGTTCTACATGTATTGTGTTTCGGTTGGGGAGGTGTGGTTGTCGAATACACATTATTGGAGGCGTCCATATTAGTTCTCAAGAGTAGAAACGCATCCGCGTCCGTCCTTAAATAGAACTTCTGTTCTATTTGAGATTGGACGTGGTTGTCCATGGGCTGCAGTGA
>DWON01008009.1:0-12448 GCA_018251015.1 Phocides pigmalion okeechobee
GGTGACGGTGGTGCCGCCCCGGGCGAGCTCTAACGGCTCTACCACCTTTAAAAATATATAGTGTTTAAGCTCTAATTTTCAATTACTAATCACTCCTTTTCATTTATACCGACCTCGATGATTTCTGCTGAGCCCAAAGGTAGGCGTTAGAGAACGCTTTTAGCATTAAGTCCGCCTTTTGTACCATTTTTTTGTGTTTGGTATAATAAACAAGTAAGTACATACATTTAAATATCATTTCCACCAAATTCAATAATAATCACGTATCAGACATAATACATTGTACGTTAACCAATAATATAATATAATAATAGGTAATGTCGAGTCAAAGATTATCAGATAAATTTCATTACCGATATTGGTACGACAAATCTTTCGTTCGCAGATCGAGATTTACATTCTATTACAGAAATTTATGTCTCTTTTCTTCATTTCTGTTATTACCGAATTCGTATAATTCAACGATTGTGAGTTACGTAGTTCGGGAAAAGGCGAATTTTCAATTTATTGGCGTCACATTTTGGTGGAGTCACGTTTTATGCAAACATTTTATTAAAGAAGTAGCAAATAGCATGTAGGTCACCTGATGGAAAGTAGTCGCTGCAGTCCACATCCACATGGATATCCACAACCTCAAACAAAAGTAAGGTGCGACCTGGGTTTGTACGTAGATACATATATTAAAATTATATTATTATTATTATTTATTTATATGAATAAATGTAGTGAAATACATATTAGTTAAAAATAATATAAAATTGTAAAATTAAAAATGAGCCTTGTTACTTGCATAAAAATATTATTATTATTAATTTTAAAAAATATGTTAATTTAAGCTTAGATTGACCGTGCCCATAATTGAATACACTGTAAAATGTAGAAATTCGGCGATAATATTAGTTTAAATCATACGGTACGAGACAATTTCATTAATTTCAGGAATCTTACTGGTTTAAGTTATATTCGGCTATTATTCGCTTTAACTTCAAATAATAATATTTGCAAAAAATATGTTTGTATTGGTGAACCTATTAATTTTGGCTCTAGGGTTTCCCTCAGTTTGAAGAGACAGAACAGCATCCTCAATGCTAGCCAAGGACGCATCGACAAACTTGATACATCTTTAAAAACTATTTGGAACTCAGGCATATAACAGGTATAAGATACATTTTACCATGATCCGGGTACTCACGATTAACGATTGTTGATTTTGATTTTGACGATAGTTCGAACCAGTTGTATGGCTCGAGGATACGGCGAAACTAAGCCTAAATGAGCTATTGAACTGGTTCGAAATATAGACAATCAAGAATCGAAAATCGTTAATCGTGAGTACCCGTTATATAGTAAAATGTAGAAATTCGGCGATAATATTAGTTTAAATCATACGCTATAAGACAATTTCATTCATTTCAGGAAACCATTTATATTATTGCCACATACATGACGCAAGAGAATAATTATTTTCATAAAACAATTTGTCTTTATGCCCCCATTAGTAGTTTAATTAAATTCTTGTGTCTCACTTTTGCCGTTTGAAAATAATTTGAAAATGCAGCTGCGAAATTCATGCACGACGGCAATTTACGAGCTAGCAACGACATCCAAATTGGAAGCTGAAAACTAGAAGTATGGACCTATTAATTTATTGACGTCACATTTTGGAACCCGTTCAAAACGGCACTCTATTGGTTTTAGTGATTTTCGGCAATTATTACCGAACTGGACCGCACTGTGAAAAAGGATGATTATCGTCTATATCTAGTCTTCACTCAGCTATAAAGGCCTTATTTAAATATAAAATATTGTTCGTTTTTAGGGTTCCGTACCCCTTATAGGATCCCTTAAAGGAACCTTTACAGGATCACTTTGTTGTCCCTCCATCCGTCCGTCTGTCAAGGCCCTTATTCTTAGGAACGCGTGGAAGTACTAAGCCGAAATTTACATCAAATACTTAGGTCTACTGTTCCTTGGAGTATCGAAAAAAATCTAACTTCTAAGACAACACAATCAAAAGATACAGCCGCAAATTTTAGCAAATTTTCGAAACTAACAAGGGAATCAAAATCTACAGGGTACTTCCCGTGAACGCAGAACCTTGAAATTTGATACAAAGCAACGTCTTACAGCACAGATAAATAAAAACTTGCGAAATCTATAAATTTTTAAACCTATAATTAATTGCCATGACCACATTTTGAGTAACTTCTTTTAAATTCATCTTTGCTTCGATAATCAATTTCTTAATCTGTAATTGTTCAAAAGTGTTATTATAGTTATTTTTGCGCCGCCATTGGCCGTCACATCATTCGTTTTGTTTGTTTAATGTATTTTTTCTTTTTAGTGTATTCTTTAAACAAATGTTTGTGGTTCAATAAAGGAGTATTTTATTGTCTTTTATTATTACTCTTTTATAAAAAGAAGTATAGAATAAAGCACATTTATTAACATCTATAGTACGAATTTATTTTTCATCCTAGCTATTCGAAAAACGAACGTTTGTTTCCCGACACTAAGGAGCAAAGTTACAAGTTTCTGTAAAATACAAAAATGAAATTTAAATATGGAACATAAATATTGGTACAAACGTACACTCATAGATTATTATTTCATTTAATATTGTAATAGGTACAAGTGATAAAGAATCATTAATAATTTAAACAAATCATATATACGCGTTCCGAAAGCATGATAAAAGCCTCAAGGGGACTCATTAATTCCAAAACAGACGCTGATTATGTAGCTATTCATTGATAAACTAAAATCCAAAATTCGTGTGCCAGGCCATGCGTATTTGAAATTTAATACGGCCGTCGCTACTGGACAAGCATTGTAGATTTCAAAATTCCCCGATGCCTATATTACGGGGGAAGCTCAACTATTCGTGTTGGAAATAGGTGTAGTAACAAAACTGAAACCTGATACATTCACTGGTGACATATCAGAATTCCAACTTCATCTATACATATAATAAAACTGTAACTGTTTAAAGGTGTAACTAGTTATTTGAGTTATGTGAGAAGGGTAGCAAACGAGCATGCAAACCACCTGATGTTAAGTAGTCGCAGCGCATAGATATCCACGTACAACCACAAACACGACCGAATTCCTATCTGATCTCGAACGTAGGCACGTTGTTACTCCTTAGGACTAAGACGCTGCAATGTGTAGCCGGTAACCGCCCTTCACCAACCAAAACACAAGTAATGCTTTACGGCGGATTATGAGGGCAGCAGTGGTACCTCCCCAGTCGAACTATAGTTCTCCCGCCTTTGATGTACTTAAAGGTAAGTAAAGTATCTTAAATATAAAGGAGTTTTGCTGTTAAACTTAAAACAATGCAGTGACCTGCTTTATACTTTATAACGCTTCTTTACTAAGTAACTAACTTCGTAAATGTTGTTCATTAATTAATGTAAGTATCATAAAAACATATAAATTCCAAATTCAAATTCCATCATTTCATTACAAGTATTTACATACTGAATTTCAAAGTTACTATTTAAAATCAGTTCATTGGCTTCAAGCGCGCTGTTAGCTAAGGTTAACTCACAGGTGGTATTCAAACATCGAAATTCAGAACAAAATTCATTTAAATGTTTACTTTGGTGAGAATTAATTACAGAACTTTCTAGATATCGTATCAACACTATTACCGCTTTACCAAGCAGATTGAACGAATAAATGATATGTGGGTTATTAAATAAATTTTATTAAGCGTAGTATTTTAGTAAACATTGTATACGATGTGGTTATTATTAAAGATAGGATAAAATTACAAGATAAACTTTAAAAACAATTAAATGAAATAATTTTTAATGTAAAATTTAAATTGACCATGAAAAAACATCACCTGAAAAACCTTAAATAACTTAAGGAAGACAAATTTAAAATGATATGTGAAAATATACACATTTAATAAAATAACAGTTTCAAGTGAAATAAAACAAAATTTTATTGTAAAATTTAACTTGAACTGTGATAAATATTATATAAAATTTTTCAAAAACAAAAAGGAAAACTTAAAGAAGACAAATTTAAATTGATTCTTGAATATATTTCATAGAATAACAGCACCTAAAGATCTACTCGTCAAACCCTGTCAATTTCAACGCCTGAATGCTTCTATCAATGAACATGTCTATCTATTCACTACGGGATGGTATACCAAGTGAACCAAAGTTCAAGTGTAATAAAACACTTTTTATGTAAAATTTAAATTGACCATCAGCTGAACCATCATCTGAAAACCCTTAAAAAATTAAAGAAGAAATGTTTAAAATCATACGTGAATATATTCATAGAATAACAGAACTTGAAGATCTACTCGTCAAACCCTGTCAATTCCAACGCCTGAATGCTTCTATCAATGAACATGTCTATCTATTCACTACGGGATAGTACGCCACGTGAACGAAATTTCAATGTGTTCAAGGGACAACGCGGTCCAATTTATCGGGAAACGATTTTTTCGTTTTGCCTCTGACTTTTTCAGTTATTGGCGAAATGAATGATATTTAGTTTGGGTCTGAAGTGAAGTAGGTTGTTACGTAAAAGGGATCTATTGCTTTGTCTGTTTTGTTATTTTGCATACCTTTTACCTTTATATTTTGTGCTTCCTTATAAAAATTCAATTACGGGGGATACATGTCAGCATGTATGGTGGTAAATTTCTTTCTATTTAGTACAATCGTGTTCTTGTGTAAGGGTTGTGGTAATACAAAGTAAAGGTTCTTCTATATCCTATTATATATCATTTTTTGATACATACTAATTATTATATGATGGTTTATGTTATTATTTCATGTTTAAATATATGCTTCATGTAAAGACTTAGTTAAAGAGTTTGTACCTTCAATCTTTACAGCAGCTACGGAATTCTCGTATGTGGAATAAATAGGCAATTGCTTGATCGAGAATCAAACACATATCCCTCAGTGTATAGATCAGTATAAATACTTCTGTGCCATGTGATTTCTTCATCGATTTATTTTAGTTATGTAAAAAGCTATATTTTTAATGGCAAAGACTTAAAGAAACGAGCAATTAATCTCAACAATTAATTAACTAATAAATCTCAATAATTCACAGTACCACAACGTAAACATAAAATCATAAACAACAAACAAAAGTATAATAAATAATACCAGGCGTTTTAACTTTATAAACGTCCACTCATATAACCAACAGCGATACGTAGCTGGATTCGCTGACAGGTTGATATTTTTCTTTGTACCCAGACCTTCTTTCATGTCCGTTTTTTATCGTTCATGTACTCTCTCATGTCAACACTGATGTATTATATTTACTGCGTCTTCACGTAATTGGAAGCTGCAAGGTTTTTACAACTACGGTAAATGTACATTTTCTGAACTTACATTTTTCTTAACGATGACAGGGAATTCATAAATGTTGCCAGTGCCACTTAAGTTCATGACGAATTTCCCATTTATGTTTCGTTTTTTTTTCATTCGTTATGGTTTTAATTACACTAAGTTTTCGCTTAATTGGATGCTGGGAATTTGTGTTATTTCTGCTATTGAAGTATCACTATTTTTTATTTTCAGGCTAACATTGTTGCGACGAAAGGCTTTTATTTATTTTATTGGCAATTTTCTGCTTTGATACACAATCTCACATAAAGAAACAATGTTTTTTTATGCTTCATTAAACCTCGTCTTTTATATGAAGATTTTTTAATAAACATATTTCATATAAATGAAATATCCAGCTTCAGGTTATTCTTTGGTTTCATTTTAGTCACGATTTGATTTTCAGTTTAATATTATTTTTTAATTTTACATTTGCTAAGCTTTTAGTAAAGCCATTTAGGTTTTGTTGAGTCATTTAGATCACAATCAAACCATTACTGTTTCACGATTGGAGATGTGTTTACTTTCAGAATGAGAAGGGTTCTTTCAGAATGAAAAGCTTTAGGCTCCAGTCCACAACATACGCCAAGTACTGATTGATAGGTTCCACACACCTTTAAGGTCTGATGGAAAACTCTCAATTATACGGGTTTCTTCATGATGTTTTCTTTGGCGTTAAAGCAAGTGATCATTAATTTCCAATACGAAAATATTTTTTCAAAATAAACCAAAATCGGGTCCATTATGTAAAAAGTCGGAATACGTAAAGGCCTACGGAACTTTTATCGGTTCGCTAATAAAAAATATTTTCTGTTCGTTTTGTTTTAGCGTATTCTAGAATCCTTAATCTGACCAGACTACAATTCACTCAACCATTGTTCTTAAACTTGCTACATTACCTCGTCTCTATTAATCATGTGTGTTATATAGTTCAGACCGCCCAATTGGGTTACAGGACGACCTTATTCAGGTCTCGAACTACATAACTATGTTAGAACTGTGTTGAATATGATGGATGTGACATTCGTTGTCTTTATTATTAAAGCAACGTCTAAACATTTGGTGCAATATTGACGTAAGTGTATTTTATTTTTACTGTGTACTTTTACTCGCTTTTTTTTGTATACAAATCAAAAATAATATAACAAAATAATCAAAAATCGTTAATCGTGAGTACTCGGTACATAAAAAAATATATCAATTCCGTGATAATATTAGTTTAAAATAATATGTTACAAGCTGGTATGAGCCGGAATTTGTAAATAAAATACGTGAAGAATTCAAAATCGTTAATCATGAGTACCCAGTACATAGTAAAAATGTATAAATTTAAAATCATAAATGTATATTATTTTCCAAAATTGACTTAAATTTACCAAAATACTAAAAAAGTTTAATAAAATTTTTAAGTCAAGGACACGAATTAATTTTTGGCACTTTTCGGTAAAAAATGGGTAAAGGACTTCTATCTCCTTCATAATAACCTAAATCATCTTTTTGGTGATTTTAAATTGATCACTTGTGATATTAGAAATGTTATTTATGACCATACGTTTATACACTTCGCTCTTCTTTCCATTTCTTAAGAAAGTTCTCCAGAAACAGTTCTTTAAACTTTAAATCATTCTGTTCTTTCAATTTCTTTCTTCATATTTCTTTCCTTTTCCAATCAACTTCGTTTCAACTTTGCTACATTAGTTATGGACATATGTAGCATTATATAGGTGTAGAATTTTAGACTTTTATTTATATATGTATATCCTTTAAAGGTGGGAAAACTATAGTTCGACCGGGGAAGTACCACCGCCACCCTCATAATCCGCCTTAAAGCATTACTTGTGTTTCGGTTGGAGAGATGCTGTTGCCGGTTGAATTTTTTCATATTTGTAATTGTACATGGATGTCTATGGACTGCGACTACTTACCATTAGGTCGTTTGCATGCTCGTTTGATATTTATCCACAATTTCATAAAAAATATTCTATAAATAATAATACATGCTCATTTATAGCCAAAATATCTTTATATGCCGTTCTGTAAATAACAATTTATGCTCATTTATGGCCAAAATATCTTTATATGCCGTTCATTAAAATAAAGAAGCCATTCACGTTGTTAATAAAGAAATATAGCAATGTTACAAGTTCTATCCATTGTTTACAGGGCCATAAAGGTCGGTTGTAACGGCCAAAGTTCGCTACATTCATTTTATTTAGTTATTAATTGCAAATCAGTGTAATTCAATGACTTTGGAAGTAACTTTACTTATTTGGGTTAAGGTAATGTTACTAAAAATAATTTTAAAGGTGGGAGAAGTACAGTTCGACCGGGGAGGTACCACCGCCGCTCTTACAATCCGTCGTAAAGCATTACTTGTGTTTCGGTACACTTTGAAGCTTTGACCATCTTAGTCTTCAAAAGTAGCAACGCGTCTATATTCGAGCTCAGATAGGATTTCAGTCTTGTTTGTGATTGTACATGGATGTCTATGGGCTGCGATTACTTACCATCAGGTGATTTGCATGTTCGTTTGTTACTCTTCTCACATAATAAATAAATCAATAACCTTTTTTATACGTTCATAGTTTCCACACCAGTATTTCTTTCTTTGTTGATGTCCATTACATAGTAAAACTTAACACTAAACAGATCGACTACAAGTCGTGCCAAGTATATTTTATCTAGTTCAGCCAGTTCGCGGAGTTAGAGACAGTTTCGCCGTGACCACGAGCCAAGCAACTGGTTCCAAATATCGCCAATAAAAAAAAAATCGTTAATCTTGAGTACATAGTAAAATGATAATATTAGTTTAAAATCATATGCTATGTATACTTAAGATGCATCTTAGTGTATCATAACATGGCTCAAGAGCTAGATTGAAATATGATGCTGAATGGGAAGTGCGTTGAATAGAGGCTGGGCGTGACGTCATTACGTTCTGCGATCCGCGGTGAAAGAAACAGGTCACCCGCGAACCTCAACGCGAGAGCCTTCCTTACTAATTTTGAGTTTATTTAGATCCCACGAAGGTAATATAGTTCCGTTTTTTTTCTTGAACTTAATCCAGTTATTCAGATATAGCCGAGTATTCAGCTGTTTTAAGGGTCTGGGTGTTTGTGTGCTTGTCTTCGTGTGTGTCAATAACACCCGTGATATATATTCAAATTCAAATATTTTATGTAATTATAAGGTATTTTTCTAAAGAGAGAGAGGTACCACCCCTGCCCACATAAGCCGCCGTAACGCGTTGCTTATGATTTGGTTGAGAAGTGCGGTTGTCGGTTACACTTTCAATCGATACGTTCGAGCTCAGATAGGATTTCAGTCGTGTTTGTGATCGTACGTGGATGTCTATGGACTACGACCACTTAACATCAGGTTTGTATGCTCCTTTCCTAGTCTTCTCACATAAAAATCTTTTTTTAAAGAAATTACACCCTTAATGAATGTCAACGATAAAATTTAAAATCAGTTCGGCTTCAAAACCCTATTGATTAGTGCCGCAAGATTTTTCCGCCGGCAGGTCAATCATCGCTGACAGGCCACCATTTAAAACTTTGAAATCCTCGGTTTCTATATGCATATATTATACACATAAAATTTCCTCTTAAAGCGGTCTCTCTATTAATAAAACCGCATTTAAATCCGTTGCGTAGTTCGAAAGATCTAAGTGTACAAATAGCAAAAGTGACTTTGTCTTATACTGTCTAAAAATTGCAATGTCTGTAACGTTTCCGATGAGGAATAAAGAAATTTCAATTTGAACTAGTTTATGAAACACACATCAACCGTCACGGTTGTATCACCCATTCATTCACGTATACATAATCCCGGAATGCAACTTCCACGTTCCGAAACATCTTCCTTCCAAAGTTTGATGTCTTCCATGCAGCGTTTGTCCCAGTCCGTGTTTAATCTACAGTGAATGATTGCTACGATTCAACTATGACAGGGAAACTTTGCGATGTAACTGGGTTTCGAGTCTGAATTTGCATGTACCCGAATTTGATATAACCAACTTTAGAATATTTGCAATACTTCGCTCATGTAGCATATTGGCGTGTTTACAAAAATGTTTCTATGTGTTTGTTGTAACATAATCTGTTTTAAAAGGAAATAAATCATTGTATCGCAACCCTTTAACACAAATTAAAAAGAAAAAAATAATCGAAAGAATAACAACAACAAATATAATATATATTTGCTCTGCTATGCTGCCATATAATATCGCGATACGGCATATACTTAGTGTAACCCCCCCCCCCTGCGACTGCAGTTTTAACGTTGTTTTTTTATATACCGTAAGGATAAATTATCCATCATTAGCTTTCATACTTATACTTTCAATATTCCATCAAATTTTGATGAATTGATAACCATTGTTGCTTAATTATTGTTGCTGTAAAATTAGACTTGTCAAAATATAGACCTGCTAACATATTGCCATACGAGTGATTTATTGGTTAAAAATTACTCTTCTTTCGTATCTATGAAATAGACGGTTGATTAGATTCTATGGTTTAACTCTCGTGGAACCCGTTCCACGATATTGGTATCAAATACATTTCCAGATATTCAGATCCTAACAAAATTAAATTAACATACCCCACATTAGAACAAATCTTACCACATTCTTCAAATCGGTACTAAAAAGCTTTTATTACATAAAAATAAAACATACAAAAAAACCATTGAAGAATCCGATCACGAAACGTTTTACCATATTTAGCACCTACACGTAAACATAACAAGTCGAACAAACTTCGATGTTCCCGTTGCAACTCACGCTGTGCGATGTACAGCAAACGATTGGCAAACCTTTGAAGAAGAAAACTTCCGAATTTGAATTGGAGCTGAAAATCTAGGAACGGCTTGTAAATCGTCAGAAAAGGGTAAAAATTCTAGTTTTTTGTCACGTATATAAGTCATTAGGATGCTCTACAGTTGAAAAAGTAAAAATTCTAATCGCTTTTTTGTCACGTTTGATGACTTTGGTGTACTAATAAGAATAAGACGAAATATTGCACGGCACGATGGAACGGTCTTCACGGAAAACGAAGACTTGTAGATTCACATAGACTGAGTGCTTTTTCCTCAGATATGTAGTATTACTTTATGAAAAAAAAATTCAAGTTTTCTGAATTTGAATTTGAGCTGGAAAATTTAGGTACTGGCTTGCAAATTTTTATTTATTATGATTGTGATGACGGGCTATATGGAAAATCAAACTATATGGATTCACGTAGACTTCCTGCTAAGTTTTTCCTCAGTATTTTCTCATTATAGTAACTATGTTAGGAAAACGCTTCTATACATATATAATATTTTTGTCGTCACAAACATGTTTATTCTTTCTTATGTAAAAAAATCAACAATATAAAACTTTACCCTACGCTTAAACCGTTTCGTGAAATAATTAAATTTTATTAAAGCAATTCAGGTATAAATGATTTAGACAGGATTTTTGGATTCTTAATTTGAATTATAGGTTACTAGCGACCCGACCCAGCTTCGCTCAGGTAATACAGTTTATAATAAATTACTTTATTTTTCATATACGCACTTGCAAAAACTAAGAATTAGAAACATTTATTTCGAACGGCGACTGTATTACTATATTGACTTGAAGTATTTAATTTCTTGCCCAATTTACAAAACAACTTAACTTATTATGTACGTAGCCTTCCTCAAGAATCACTATCTGTTGAGGAAAACTGTGAGACAATCCATCCAGTACTTTTTGAGTTTATCACGAACAGACAGACAGACGCGACGGGGGACTTTGTTTTGTAATATTTAGAGATTAGTTTTAAATCTATTTTCCTTAATATGACGGTGTAACAATGTAGCAATCATAAATTTTCTAGAATTACTGAGCTTCCTGCATCACATACATCTGCAACTATGTCCCATGTTCCCGATACATTACGCTGTGCAATGTACAGAAAACTATTTGTTGAATGTTGTCAAAGTAACTAGTTTGACGATCAAACTTCCTGTACATGAATGTGAGCTGAATAAATAAGTGAGAACTCATAAATATGGTTACATCATGACATTTTTACCACGCTTTTGTATGCTTGGGTTGTGTGTAACTCTTGTGTGTGTAAATCTTTGAGCTTAATTTTTATCGTTTTCTGGAAGTTATATTTATTTGAAACTTTGCACACGTATCAAAGGCATTGCAATTATATGAAAAAATAAATAATAGCCAAAAAAACTGACAAACACGCTTTACTTTTTCGGTGATCTATTGACAACATGCACCCCAAGCTTTGTTAGTTGGATTTTTTATAATAGCGTGTCTTTTAGTTGTATTATTTATTATGACTGTGATGCTCTACAGTTGAAAGGATAAAAATGATAACTCTTATATAATATATATGTATATAATTATACGTTCTTGCTTGTTTATTATTTTATTTATTAACTAACTGTGCCCGCGACTTCGTTCGTTGATGATTGACATAACTTCTTTATTTGTTAACCGATTTCATAAAAAAACACTAAATGTTAAGTGAAGCCCATTAGAATATAATCCGCATTCAAATCGGATAAGCTATTTCTGAGATTAGCGTACACAAACATACAGACAGACAAAATGAAAAAAACATTATTTGAGTTCCCTTGCGTATATAAAGGCAATCTATTATGAATTTTGAAATATATTTACAGTTTTAATATATGTATAGATTTTCTTTTAGATTATTTAGTTTAGGCTTTACTATAATTAATTTTAAGATTTCTATTTTTGTTTTAAAAAATGTAAATACATAGGAAACAAAATATCATTAACGTAACACATGCATATGATTGGAATAGCTTTTCCAAAACTATGCTTTTTTATGTGAGAAGAGTAGCAAACGAGCATGCAAACCACCTCATGTTAAGTCGCAGACCATAGACATCGACATACAACCACAAACGCGTCTGAAATCCTGTCTGAGCTCGAACGTAGATGCGTTGCTACTCCAGAGGACTAAGAAGGTCGCCTCGCTTCAAAATAGCCGGCAACCACACTTCTCCAACCGAAACACAAGCAATGCTTTACGGCGGGTTATGAGGGCGGCGGTGAT
>DWON01008010.1:0-12448 GCA_018251015.1 Phocides pigmalion okeechobee
AGAAACGTATCTACGTTCGAGCTCAGATAGGATTTCAGTCGTGTTTGTGGTTGTACGTGAATGTCTATGGGCTGCGATTACTAAAAATCAAGCGGTTTGCATGCTCGTTTACTACTCTTCTTACATAAAAAAAGTATGCTCCTATCGTGTAGACATTTATAAATAACGTTAAAGTTAATATTAATAAGAAAATTAATTTTATCCTAAACATAAAATATAT
Organism: Phocides pigmalion okeechobee; assembly: GCA_018251015.1. Taxonomy (NCBI): domain Eukaryota; kingdom Metazoa; phylum Arthropoda; class Insecta; order Lepidoptera; family Hesperiidae; genus Phocides; species Phocides pigmalion. The sequence goes on from DWON01008010.1 coordinate 221, forward strand.
TAATTCAAAATTAATTGTGGTGTAAATTGAATTTGTCGGAAACAATAATCGTTTTCAAACGTGAGCTCCCGTAAATGAATTCTCATTGTTTTTCTGTACTAATTTGCTTTTGAAAAATTTCGCGCACTTAATTAGTTTAATTTGCAGAGGCGGAATTAAGGGCAGTTTATTCTCTTAAAACATCTAGTAAACTTTTAGTGAAGCATCAGGCTTTTAATTTCTTTTTTAAAGTAAATAAAATAATCATTTTTTATAAAAGTACAATTTTATTAATATATTTACAACGATGAAAATCCTAAAACTGATTATAATAAAAGCTTAACCTATACAATCTAAAGGTAATCCGTGCCCATGCGGCATAGTTCCAAGAACGCCAGCTGCATTCCCGCGTTGAATGGCAATCGCAATTCTCTGCGCGAGATATGATCCAGCCCTCTTGTCACCGTCGGCGTCGAGTACTATTTAGAACCTTAGAAGACAAATAATTAGGATATATAGTGATATATATATACAAAATTATGTTTTTACGATTGTTCTCACTTCTACGACATAGTGTCTAAATATAACCTAACAGTTGTATCGTTTGTTTCTTATATAAACATATAGTATGCTATATTTTTTTTTTATATAATGAAAGAGTAAGAAACGGGCATGCAGGCCACCTGATGTTAAGTGGTCACTGCATCCCATGCAGCAAATCTACAAAATAAAAAACAATAAAACGGAAGTTTTTTTTGTTTTATAATCTGTTTCAAATATGCCAGTCGAGTAAATACAGTATTATAACATCAATTTCCGGGTGAGAAAACCATAGACAAAAGATAGTTAATAATACAACTTACTATTTTATTAATTATTTATACTCTTAGTATTATTGTTGTTAATGCAACTAAATTACTAATAAAAACTAATAAAATTGCTACGAGTAGCGCCATCTAGTTTAGGCTATGTGTAACTATAATTACTTCCATTGTTTTTAATAAAAGTCAATTAATGTTGAAACTACTATCTGTGAGTTTTATTAAGTATTACAAAATATTAGAAAATTTACATGTAATTTAGGTTTCGATGTACAGTAATTTCGTTAAACCGTAAATTAATGATATTGTTGTTGTGGCTCGAGATAATTAGGATCATTGTCTATAAATTTATTTTCATTAGTAGTTGTTACAACGATAGCCATCGTCATGTCTAATTAGGTTAACTACGCAGAGGTTTTGTGTTGAAAAGGTAATAAAATTACAAGATAACAAATTTTATGTACCTTTTATGTAAGTACCAAATGAGCTTGCAGGTTATCTGATATATCTGATATATATCTGTTATACGATTTTATACTAATATCATCGCGGGATTTACACATCTTTATCTCTAAATATTATAAAACAAAGTCCCGCGCGTCTGTCTGTCTGTTCGTGATAAACTCAAAAAGTACTGGACGGATTCTCAAAGTTTTCAGCATCAGGTAGAGTGATTCCTGAGGAAGGTTTTGGTGCGTAATAAGTTAAGTTTTTTTTGTAATTAGGCGAGAAATGAAATAGATAAATTCAATTTACTAATTCAGTCGTCGTTCGTCATAGATATTTCTAATTGTTAGTTTTAAAACTAAGTAATGACTGGATGCATGTATGAAAGAAAAATAATGTAAGTAAATATAAACTCTAACCGGAGCGAAGCTGGGCCGGGTCGCTAGTGATAATTAAAACTTAATTAGGTACTAAAAAGTTCGTAACATTTTAACTTAAAAATCATTACGGAGTGAAAATTACGTGAATATCATACTCCAAAATTACTATTTCAATTTCGCGTGCAAAATTAGTTTTGGTAAAACTGATTGAAATGCAAAATGCATGTAAATTTAGGTTCGTGACTCATTCAATGTTTGAGCGATTCAAAATTACATGTATCAAAAACAGATTCATGTTGACAAAGAGTCCGCTTACATATTTTGATAGTAAATTAAATGGTTAAGTTAATAGATAGTTATTGTCCTTCATTTGCGTTAATCCTGTTAAGGTATGGCTTTTTTATGAGAAAAGAGTAGCAAACGAGCATACAAACCACCTGATGTTAAGTGGTTGCAGCCCATAGACATCCACGTACAAGCACAAACACGGCCGAAATATTATCTGAGCTCGAACGTAGATACGTTGCTACTTTTGAGGACAAAGATGGTCGCCTCGCCTATGAGGGCGGCGGTGGTATCTCCCCGGTCGAATTGTAGTTCTGCCACCTGTAAAATCGACTGATATATCTAGAAATCCTACCTATATAGAATTCGACTGTGACGTAATTAACCCATAAATAATTGACATAATTGTCCTAATTTTTAAGGAACCCAAACAAACATGTTTAGAAAGCGCGAAAGAGTTTTGAGTGCAATGCGTACCCAAGTTTATTTTTTAACCCATTAACTACTTCGTCTTATTTCTGACAAACGACTCGCTAGATAAAAGACTTCGACTATTTCCGTTTATTTCCCAATAATCATGTCAAGGTACGTTTATAGAGGCGCGTAATAGAATCGGCACCGAACCTGCTAAATAAATAATACCGTGTTTATTAACCGGGAGAGCGTGAAGACAGTTAATCAATACAAGGAAATTTCTTATTGACCATTTGATCTATTTTAAAAAGAAATATTTCTGAAACTTTTTTGGTGTAGTAAACCTTTCTATCAATAAGTAAAAACTTTTATTTTGACAATATATTAATTTCTGCATGAGCAGTATATGTTGCACTATAACCGCACCCGACAAAGTTGCCGCTAATAGGCCGCACTATAAACGCACCCGGCAGTGTTTTGTTTTGCACATATAGAAGTAGTAATCACATCTTCAGAATTGGTAGCCGTAAATAAAAGACAGGAAACAGATTCGGGTTAGCGGAGCGAGTCATTACGAACGTGTTGAATGACGTTATGCAATAACGCAACGTGAGTGACGCGAGTAGATTTAATTACATTAAGACACGTGGTCACGGCGTGGCCACTTTACGACGTGACCACGACCCTAGTTGCATACTAGTTCGAAATATCGGCACTTTAAAAGCGTTAATCGTGAGTACCGGTTATATAATAATATGCATAAATTCCGCGATTGTATTAATTTAAAATCATATTTACGATTTTGATTACGATTTATTTAAAGCAGGAGTAGCAACGCATTATGGATACTTGTGATGCAAAATCTGTTTAGGGTTGCAGCGACTACTTAACGTCAGGTGGCCTCCGTACTCGTTTGTCACTCTACTTACATAAGAATAAACCATTTCATTATAGCCATACATAAAGCAACATATTATTCTCAGGAGTAGCAGCGCATTTTTTATGACCTCTGATAGAATTTCAGGCCTGTAAAGGGTTTTATATAGGTTGCAGCAACTACTTAACAGGTGACCTGCACACTTGTTTGTTACTTCACACAAAAAAGTGAAGACAATGAAAATAGAAAACGCTGAAGAAAGCCGAGTAGTCTAGACACCTTTGCATTACAAAGATTACCCCAAGCATCGCAATAACCAGCACGTAGAACAAGAGAACAATATTTGCAAAACGGAAAGGATTGAAAACGAATGGACTGTGCCGCCATTAAATATAATGAACGAGCGTACAAAACGCGGAAGAGATAATGCTGTGTAAGGTTACGGGCTTGGTGATGATTATTACCGACGGGATTACCGTAAGGTATTGTGCAACTCGTGCACGGCACGTGAGCGGCTTGTCCATTGGGAGCGGCACATCGAGCTATCAACGCAAAGATGAAAGTCAGTGCTGGTTACTTTAGTTATTAACTAGGCTGTAGAAATTACTTTTATGGCAATATCGACTTGGTTATAATGATAATCAAACTGTTAGCGATAGGCTTGTTTACCGATTCTGTGACGCTTGACTCAAATTCTGTAATTGTGTTCGAACTGCTGCCTACTTACATCTGATATTTGGAAGTGTGTTTATTATAAACGAATTATTCCCTTTCTTTAAATATGAAGAAAACATAAAAAAGTATAACGCAAAATGTAGAGTAAACTTCCTCTTGAATCATCCTCCGAATGCGTTGATATAATATTATTTAAAGTACAGCACAGTAAGTTGATATAATGTTATCTAAAGGTGGTAGAGCTGTTAGAGCTCGCCCGGGGCGTCACCACGGCCACCCTCATAACTCGCCGTAAAGCAACATGTTCCTAATGTATTGTGTTTCGGTTGGGGAGGTGTGGTTGCCGGATACACATTATTGGAGGCGATCATCTTAGGCCTCAAGAGTAGGAACGCATCCGTGTCCATTCTTAAATAGAACTTCTGTTCTATTTGAAATTGGACGTGGTTGTCCATGGGCTGCAGTGAGGACTTAACATTAGGTGACCTGCATGTCCGTTTCTTACTCTTTCATAATAATAAAAAAAACATTTTATAATAGTTATCCATGAAACTTGACGATGCAATAACTCCTCAAATATTGCAATAGACACCCATTTTAAAGTCTCGTAGCTGGTATACCTTATTCCTATGCTTGTTTCCAAATAATCAGTAACAGTAAGCTTAAAATCTACGTACACAGCCTAATATATGCAGATAATCGTTGGAACGCGTCCGGTACTGTGAAAAATTAAACATATTCGCAATGGTCCACCGCACAGCTTTATACTGCTTGTTTTAAATTAATTTATTTACAAGCAACCGGGATTTGCATGGATTATCTTTTTAGGGATATTAAGCCATGTAGGAACGCAAAATATATTGTGAATTTATTCTAAGATTTGTCTAATCTGATATTTATTATCAAAGTTACTAAAATTTAAACAGATTAAGTAAACACATTTAAAATAGATTAAGATTAGAGAAGCAATAGATTTTTTTTGTCCTCAGATGTAGCAACATATCTTTAATTGACCTCAGGTAGGACTCGTGTACTAAATGGAACTAACCATCTATTTCGAACGAAGACTGAATTACTATATTGAATTTAATTATTCAATTTCTCGTCCAATTTACGACAAAACTTATCTTATTATGCACCAAACCTTCCTCATTAGTAATTTTACCTGTAGTTGAAAACTGTGAAAATCCGTCCAATACTTTTTGAGTTTATCAAGAACAGACAGACAGAGGTGACGGGGGAATACGTTTCATTAATATTTATAAACAGTAGGTATAAGTCGGAAAATAAGTGGCATTCATGCTGCCGCAGTAGAAACCATAGAGTTGTGAAAATTATTTTATAACTGTGAGAAAATCCGTCGAGTACTTTTTGAGTTGATCAAGAACAGACCCACACAGACAACGCGACGGGGGACTTTGTTTTGTAATATTTAGAGAAGAGAAGCAATCACAATCACGACCCTAAAAGGCCTAAAACGTAGGCGTTGTGCATGACATTTGGCTCCACGCCAGCGTGGAACAGCTCAGCAGCCTTTGAGCCGCTATATGGAACGAGAACTTAATGGCTTGTTACTTTGACACACATACACAATTACCAGTGTCTTAACATATCAATATGCAGTGGATACTGGGTGCAGTTTCGGGAGACGCTACAGCACTAACTCAACTAGTTTTTGAAATTATAGTTTGGCCGTGTTAGGGCAAAATTAGGAGAGTAAATTTTTATGACGCGCGCACACCGTCCAGAAAAACCGACACAATAAAATTTGCTACTTAATACTAATTTAATTATGTCAGAGAATGAATGAGTTCAAAGCATTACTGATTCTTCTTGAGTCAATGTGATTCAACAAAACTCGCAAATTGCATAATCCATTAATAATTATTTTCTATCATTAGTATCGATTTCTCTACGAACATAGGATAACGCGAAAGATAATTGTTTTAGAAAGATTTTTATCTTTTATGCCAAAGGATTATAACTTCGTACGTGCATATATAAGTAAGCACGCGTTTTTTTATACGAAAATAACAATATTTCTACTGGGGATTTGTTATGAATCATTTTTTATCTGTTAGTTGAAAAATGGGTAAACGATTACGTGATTGGACCTTCATTCTCAGGAGAAGCAATGCTACTACGTCTGATCGAGACAAGAGTATTGTTTGTGGGTGGGTGTAAAATCTACCGAGCTGCTAGGACCATGTAAAGTCATATGGCCAGCACGTTCGTTTACTATTCTTCTGACATAAATCTGGCTAGCTTTAAAAGTAATTTGATTTGTATTTGTATTTGATGACAATAAACGGAATGTTTTAGTGTTAAGTCTTTTTGCGAAACGAAACGGAAAAACTACAGAACCCTCTTTTGTTTTCTTTAACAGAATATTTGTATAAGTATTTTGTTGAAGTTTTTTTAATATGAATTAGCCTAATGTAAAAGTAGACAAATTATTTAGTGGAAGGCAGTCTCTGTTCTGCAACACCAGAGGAGTATGCATCACGGCCATTCAAATGCGGCTTGTAGGAGAGCTCTTTCCTTTAATAGTTTTACAGGTAAACAGGAGGTATTTCCCTTAGTTTATGATTTTAGACGAATATCATGGCGGAATTTATACAATTCACTATGTAACTTACAATTAACGATTTTTAATTGCCGATTTTTTTACCAGTATGTATTTACCGTGAACTGCCTTAGCTACGAAACTGATGACAGATGATAAAATAGATTAAACTATCTCTCTTTCTCTTAGCTTGCATAGTGTACAGTATATCTATGTATTATATTACACATAAGTAATATATCGTATCCTAAATCAGAGTTGGCATTATATGCTCATTCAGATACGACTTATTTGGATCTCTGCCAGCGGTTGACAGGGGTTTGAGCCGTTCTATTGCCACAATAGCTAATAGCTTGTTACTTTGCGTTAGAAATAATAGAAATGCGTTAGAAATAATAGAAATACGTTAGAAATAATAAATGTATGCAGCAAATGTACCGCAGCGCGTATGAAAGGGCTACGAACATTCTAGTATTGTGAATAGCCATCTTGTTTTTTTTTAATCTTAGTGACGCGCTATAAAACATATAAATAGACATATATATGTGTATATAAACAAATAAAAAATGTTTTATAGCAATATGATACAATAACAGTTCGATAGGGGAGGGGAGATACCACTGCTGCCTTCATAATCCACCGTAAAGTTTTTGTTTCGGTTGGAGAGCTGTTACGGCCTCGCTTACAAATGGAGCAACCACCTTAGTCCTCAGAAGTGGGAACATTTGTATGTTGGAATACAAGTGGGACTCTTGTTACTCATGGAGTTAGTTACAGATGTCCATGGGCGGTGACTATTTATCATCAGGTGGACTGCATGTTTGTTTGTTACCACCACTTTATTAAAAAAACCGGTAATGAAGCTCCAAATTACCATGTCTGTTTGGGGCTGTTGCGTTTAATTTATCGGGGTTAGGGGTGGGGGTGGGGGAGGATCGTAAACGGGCGTCGTAAAGCAGCCTCTTAGATACTGAAACGAACGGTGTTATGTCACATCGCCCCATTAACTGTTTTGGTATCGTAACTTTAACGTTGTCAATTTTATTTTATAAAGTGCTTTTAACTTGCCCGTTTATGTTAAAAACAATTAATACAAAAACACAGACAAAAAGAAAATCAATAAAGAAAAATAGGTTTAAAAAATAATAAATTATAAAAACACACGCAAATTATAAACACACAAGAAGAACAAAAAGAAACACCAAGTAAAAAATATAAAAATGAATTGTTAAAAAAAACACAAAGTTCATTTTCAATTTGACTCCCTTTTTTCGAAAAATAAAATAGTAGGTATGTTAAATAATTGTCTGATCATCCTGAGATGCTACTCATCATTCCAAACTAATATCATCGCGGAATTTTTAAAAGGCTCTATGTAGATTAGGATCTGAAGACCGTGTACAATTGTCCCAAAAAAAAATATACCTATAATAATTTCGAAATCACGTGCGTTATGAAATTAATTATCACTTCTTTTAATGGTAAAGAGAATATCGTGAGAAAACCTGCAAACACAAGTTCTCATAAATTTGTATCACTACAGACCTTGACTAGCTTGGTGGACTATGGCTTAATTCGCTATGAATTTTGGAAGATCCAAGTCGAGCGGTAGGATAGTAAGGGTTTAAAAACGAAAAGTTAAAGTTGCGGGATCACATTACAAAACATATTTATACTCTGTGTTTTTTATTTTCGTCTAATTTTATGGTATCATTCCTTTTTTGAGTCCTTTATATTTTATTTTTCTTTTTTGCATATGTTGCCATGTTACTGAATAAAAAATCTATTTCTATTTCTGTTTGTTTCTGCACCTGTTTCGGTTTCTGTCTATTTCTATATTACATAAAGCAATCCTATTAATTAGCGCCATCTCGCGGATAACTGCGAGAACGTTAACGTACTGTGACGTGTTGCCGTAAAGTTGAATTTGAACAATTAAAATATATTATACTCTTTTGTCTCTTATTGTCTCGCAATTTTTGTATATTACAGAATATGTTAATAGAAGATTTCAACTAAATAATGAAGGACGTGAAAGAAAGACGGAGTATTTTGAACGTCGTATTTAAGTCTTATTTCATCGTTTTAGTCGAGTTTAGAAACCAAGAAAAATTTAATTAAAAAAAATATTGTATTCTACCAAATATGACGTCAAAGAAATATCATCACTATTTTTCCCGCAATTTCTAAATACCAAAATAGAAAGTGTGCCTTTAAAAATGGATTTTCCAAATTGGTTATTAAATGACTGCGTAATGAGGTAACAAAAAAAGCAAGCGAGTTTAGAACCTTTTCCTTTTTTGAAGTCACTTCAAATGGCTGGAAACTGGTAATAAACTTTTTACTTATCAAAATAAATAGTTACCAATTGGAAACTAGCTATTTACCTTTTATTTAATACTTTTACAAAAAAATATTCTTCAGCTGTTAAAATACACGATTGTCATTATTTTTATTCATTCTCTGATAATACCCAATTGCTTTAAAAAATCCTTATTTAATTCTAAATGTTTGATGATAGAACAGAATCTCGGCTATTTTAAATTTAATGCGAGAAGAAAATTAATTCATCAATTCGCTGCTCTTTCAAAAGGAAAATACCCAAGCTCATAGACAAGACGTTATTTTTCTTGTGTTGCTTAACAGGCTGGAATCTTAATTAATTTATGCAAACGATCCCTAGGAGACGGCAAGTACGATACGAGAGAACATACATTTTTTAGGATACTGTAGCCAAAGGATGAAACAGAAACGTTACTCATTTTGTCATGTCTGTCTGTCTGTACGTCTATTTTTACTCGGAGACTACAAAACCTTGAAATACCAAACTTAGTACAGTAAAGTAAATTTAAGGTATCGCACCTTTAGAAAAATAGAGACTTATTTTGATATTTAAAGAATTTGTATTTTATTTTGCATTAATTATTAATTTATCTAAAAATATTTCCATAATCCGCCTTAGACGTGATACGTCATTGGTTGATCCACCACTTAGTCTTACCACAATAAAGTGTCATAGCTCTCATATTCCACCTTAAAATTGGCCGTCATTGGTCGATCCACCATTTAGTTCTACCACCATAAAGTGTCGTAGATCTCATGAACCGCCATAATACCATCATAGATAACGCAACACTGGTTGGTTTTGTTCGCTTGCTTACCATTTCCATACGGTAATAAACGTATTTATTACGTCGTGCCTAAACTCCGTATCTCAGTCGCGGGTTCTCCGTATGCAACTATTATTTATTATTCAAAATTGCACGCAATACGTGTAGCTGAAACGTATGAAATACACCGGTTAGGTTACAAGTTTATTTACGACCCCAACTTAACTCCACTCAAATTATTTGATTTTATTTTTTTTATAATAAAAGAGTAAGAAACGGGTATGCAGGCCACCTGATGTTAAGTGGTCACCGCAGCCCATGGACAACCACGTCAAATCTCAAATAGAACAGAAGTTCTATTTAAGAATGGACACGGATGCGTTCTTACACTTGAGGACTAAGATGGGCGCCTCCAATAATGTGTATCCGGCAACCACACAGCCTCATCCGAAACACAATACATGAAAAACATGTTGCTTTACGGCGGGCTGTGAGGGTGGCGGTGGTACCGCCCCGGGCGAGCTCTAATGGCTCTTTTGGTTTACATCTAGCTAAGGATTTAGGAGCGATTACATTTTTGTTTTGCTTGGCTTTGAAACCTTTGGTCGCGAGTGCCAAAAAATATTCAAACAATGAGTCCCACGGTTAATCAACGCCGATGGTGATGGTGATGGAGAGTTGGTCTGCCACTGATAATTGTGATCGCTATTCCCGCGGGAATGCGGCTAGCTTTCTCCACACCGTGCCGCATGGGCACGAACTCCTATTAGATTGTTTACGTTAGAAGTTTATTATAATTAATTTTAGGTTTTCCATTAATTAATTTAACAAATTTATGATTAAATTTTCATGTTCATGAAAAGATATGTGTTTTGGAGTTCCTTTCGTCGACTCTTCTCCATAACAAAACATCTTACGAGTCGGTGGTAGTTTATTGACGTTCTAAAAGAGTTCTGTAAAGAATCTATTGTGAAAAAAAAAATTGATTTTGATTTTATGTAAATAAAAAAATATGCTTCAAACATATTATTCTTTGCATTCGATTGCATAGTATCCATTCCCCATTCTTTAGAACTTTATCCATGGTATAGGAATAGGAATTTAACGTTCAGATTGGATTAACTAAACATGATCCAGGAAAAGGGTAACACCGGAATTTTTGGAACGGCGAAAATCCTTTCAAAACTCGGACGAGCGTAAAATAAGCCTTGCAAAATATACTGAACAATTTACGTTGTTCTCCATGATTCTCCTTTCTCCATAGAACTTCAAGTGATATACATGTTCCAGTGCAGTTATATTCCAGCGATCCAAGCGCTTTAATTCTGGATCTACGAAGTATGTCCTTGAAAAACAGCGCTAGAATTTTAAGCAGAAATTTTCGAACAGCAACAAACCATCCAAAGTTTGGACTGGCTTCAAATAAACATTGCAAAATCCTGAAACGTATCGTTATGTTCTCGAATGGTTTGTTGGAGTAATTCTAGTCCATTTTGTGACCAATTGCAAATCTGAAAAGGACTCAAATGGAACATTTTGTAATAGTATGAGACAGTGACCAATTAACATCAGTGGGCTTTTCATCTTTTTTTTTATTGTGATAGAGTAAGAAACGGGCATGCCGGGGCCACCTGAAGTTGCCCATGGACAACCACGTCCAATCTCAAATAGAACAGAAGTTCTATTTAAGAGTGGACGCGGATGCGTTCGTACTCTTGATGACTAAAATAATGTGTATCCGGCAACCACACCTCTACCGAAACACAATACATGAAGAACATGTTGCTTTACGGCGGGTTATGAGGGTGGCGGTGGTGCGCCCCCGCGCGAGCTCTAACGGCTCTACCACCTTTTACTCTACTATGTTATCTATACAAAAATAACATTGTAACTGATCGCTATCTGCATATAGAAGTTATATGAGAAAAACTATTATTAGGTCTCTTTACAAACCCAATGGAACCAGTATTAATCAATATTTTTTGATTTGTGTGATTTTGGTATGTTTATCTATTTATCGCGCGTCTGTGCGTGACAATCTCAGAAAGACTAAACCGATTTCACAGTGATACCACGATGAATGAGAATCTCATAAAGAGAATCATAATTATGTAATTAAGCTGTTAGCTTTGCTGAAAGTAGAGTAAATTGGAACTCTCTACGAAAATGTACATATTAGTTCAAAGCAAACTTTAAAGTTGGATGTGTAAAGACAAACTGACATTTAGAAGTCCAAGCGAATGCTTTACTGTTCAGTGATGTGGCTTACGAACTTTCCTGTTGACTATGAGGTTCAACCACCCAGTTTATCTTGTTCAAAGTTGCTATTGTTAAATGGCTTTGTATGTTGTTTTAGAACGTTGACACTTGTATGTCGATATACAGTTGAAAACAGCGTAGATGTTTAGAATGTGATGTTGACCCTGATGTTTTAGAAGTTTAAAGATAAATAATAATAAATAAAATAAATAATTAATAGAGATAAAGCTAATTTTTGGAAGTTATGAGTGTGTTAGAAATTAAGAGAGATATAAAATTTAACAGTGCGTGGTGGGAACCTGCATACCTTAATAAAATTCAACTACGTATGCAGTGTAGAAATCAACACACTTCGATAAAATTTTACAGTGCGTGTAAGTATGTAAATTCATGGAAAAATTCATGCCTCGATAAA
>DWON01008011.1:0-12447 GCA_018251015.1 Phocides pigmalion okeechobee
ATAAGTAAGGCTATGAGTAAAATATTTCTTTTCAGGAGACTATATCTTATTGAATTAAAAATAAAAGGTGATAGTAGACTAATATTAATTAGCTTTTATGAGGAACCTTAAACACAAAAAACACATTTGGTCAGAAAATAAAATAAAAATACCGTGACTGTGGCGTTTCCTACCGAGTTCAACTAAAGCTGATGACTTTCCAGGTGACTCCATAAACAATGCGCAAGAATATCATAAAAATCAGTTAGTCGTTTAGAAAAGCAGGAAGTACGAATACACATAAGCAAACTTGGATTTTATATACGATATTAAAATAATTACATTTATCATAATCTGGATTGGCATATCCCCCCATCATATCTAGTATGTTGACAATGGTATTTGGAGCCGAATGAATGAATGACTGTAGGAATAGATATAGTTCCAGTGGCGATGGCGCCCGAGCATTCGACAAGGCCTCAGCTATGCGATCCTCGTCCTCGGAACGAGATGCAAAAACTGCTTCAATCCACCAAAAGATTAAGTAACAGTATCTGAAACACGAAAAATTCTACAGATAGAATCAGTTCAATACCGTTTTATTGAGAATACATGCAAAAAGCCTGGTAAAAAAAATCGGTGAACGGTGACTGTAATTTGCCATGGCTTAAAACCTGATCTGAAATCTGATCTGGTGTTAAACATATTATAATATATAGGAATTTTCAAAAAATATATATAATCAGTAGGTCATCTCATATATTTTCTACTTAATAAGAACAGTTAATGCTAACGAAATGAATAATTATTGCAAGTATATAATATGAGTTGAACAGAATCAAGAATGTTTTTAAATTTAAAATATGTCAATTTTATTATTTAACTTTTATGAACCAACCTGCCAATCGTAGCGATTGGGAAGAATATCGTATTGACTATTTGCATTAATATCCATTTTATATCGTTACGCTCTATCTGTACAGTAAACGCAGAGAGTTCTGTTCGCAAACCGGGCGGTGGACTAGCGAACGTGAAGATCATGGATATTACAGCTGGCAACACCATTAATATCGTGCAAAAAGCAGTTAATCTGAAGCAAAGAAGAAAAAACATTTTTATATGAAGTAATGACGACCAATATATAAGCCCTTAAATCCACCATCATAAAAGCCAGTGTTTTATCTTTTGTATGCTTAATATTGGTGTGTGTTCGAAATACCATGGTTTATAAAATATAATAATTTAGTAGACATGAAACTGTTTTGGGTGTTTTTAGTTAAATTGTTTATTCTGTATCTTTCGTAATTACCTGAGTCATTGTTATTTCAAGTGACCGATTCGCATTCTTGAGATAATAAGGTACCGAGAATTTAAGTTTCATAACTGTAAGTGTCCTGTAATGATAGTAAACACTAAATGTGCTAACAATTTTATGACAATAAAGGAAAATTGACTCTATCAAACCATGGCATGTAGTATTATGCTAGGTGCCATAATATTGCAGCTCAAGTATTTTCTATTTGAGGTCGGCCGTGAGTCGTACCTTACCTTTCCTACTAGTACACAAATTGTTGGCACAGCTACACCTAGTACAGATACTGCTAGTTCTTAGTATTCATATGTTCAGTATAACACTACAAAGTAATCAATAATTGAGATACTCACCCGTCTGCACCACTCCGATAATGGCCATAAATAACGGCCAAGTCAAAACATATCACTGTGATATATATTACGAGTCCTCCGCAAGATGGCATGACTCGATGCAGTAACAGAGCTTGCCAGGCAGGAAGTTTCCATCCTAATACCTCTCCTGACACTTCGGTATCCAGTTCACATACTACCATGTTTTATTTGCTATTTTAATTCAATGAACGACATTTTTGTAATCATAGTTAACATGGTTTATCTCTTTACCTCGTCACTTGATTTGCTTGATTTGCATTTTTGCTCAAATTATGGTGGGCACTTATAACATTACCAAATTGATTTGGGATTAGAAATGTTAACTCACAGAAGAATTTGTGTAAAAAAACCGGCTGTCCAATTTGTATTTAACAATTGCGTGGACAAAGTAAGGCATACTGTACCATTCATACGCCCATTGATTTTAGTGATAAGATAGTGAATGTTAACGTGAACTGATAAACGCTGCTAAGTGACATACTTTTATTTCTTATTTTGTATACTTTTTCGTGGTTATGTTTTTAAATGGGTACTTGGGTAATGGGACCTTAGCATTGACAAGAAATCATTAACACACTATTCGTTATTATTAGATACAGTTCCTTTAAGAATTACACCTAGTATTTTATTTTATTCGTAGGTACTTAAAAGATTTATAGTGACAGCCTAGCAGTTTACGAAATAAGTACGCACGAGATGTAATTATTTGTAAATACAGTCCATCTGATGTTAATTAGGTATATTTGTATAAAACTACAAGATTTTTTTTAGATTCATTTTTTGTATAGATATTGTACAAGCAGTCTATGTAAGTTTGAGCATTTTATCAAATGTGTTTTACCAATATAAAATTAAAGTAATAGTTTAATCAACGTTTGTTAATCAAAATTTTCGATTAAATAATGAATAATCCATCCACCTGCATGCCAATGCGCCATTGCATAGTTATTTTGCTAGTCTGATCTGATATATAAAAGGTACGTTCCTCACATCTGTCCAAGACCTCGTGTTGGGCTTAATAAGCTAAGGTATGTTCATAGGATTTTATATATATTTTTTATTTATTCACTCTGAATTATTAATTTCTAATTGCGTGTAATGGATTTATGTATAATTTATTGTTCAAATTTACTAATAATATGGCCTATACGTTTTATATATTTAATATGTAATTATTGAAATATCGGATCCAGCAAAAGCCAGGTGCCAAGTTTATTCAATAATTTTAAGAAAAAGAAATGTCAAGTCTTATGTCAAAATCAATAAAAATCAAACATCTTGATACCAATGTCATTATGACGTTTCAGTTTTTGTTTTGGGATTGTTTTTATTTAACGATTTTAAAATCGTAGATAGATCATTAAAGTTCACTATAAAAATAGTTAAGTCTTAGTAATAACAATATAGACATGTTGAGAAACATATTACGTAGTCTTCAAAATCCTAGAATATTAGGGAACTCCAATATTCAGCACTCAAGACAAATACATAGTGCAGTTTGCTTAAGAAATCCAAGACACACAACAAAACCAAACAGCTCTACTTCCCCCGCGATATCTAGCAAATATCAAGTGATAACGGAAGCTAATTCCCTTGTTATCGAGAATACTGCTGATGAAATTCACGAAGAAAAATATCCCGCCATAAGCGATGAATTCGAAGGAATAAATCTAAATAGTAAGCTCTCAACAAGAATTAGTATTTGTTGCATGAATCAGTTACATAATATTTATGCATTAAATATTAAAGACTAATTAATTTCTAAATCTGTTTATGCCATAAATAAACATTCAATAAGTGGTACCATAGGCACACTATGTCCTTTACACCAAAACGCTAAAACGTGCAATGTTATATATTGACGAATGTGATTGAGCAAAGATAAACACATGAGAAACTTAAATCTTAGTTCTTATGAACAGCAACTTTAAAATGACTTTATATGAGACTCCTGCCCTATTTGAAGTATAATATTAGTAACTATGCAGCAATGATCACTTGACATCAAGTGATTTGCATGATTATATGCGGTTTTCATTATAAATAAAAAAGAGGCACCTGTACGTCGAATTTAATTATGTTTTTTTTTTTTTCAATAATGTGTAAATACATAAATTATTGAATAAAAAACGGAACAAAATAAGAATTGTAATTGATAATGTAGATACAATATAGGCATATGTATTATCCTAACTCATATATTAATGCGAACCATGCTGCATGAGCACAGACTCCCTATAGATTGTTTAAGTTTTATAAAACAAATTTTTTGATTTCATCATTTTGAATATATTAATTTGAATATATATATTAGACATGTACATGTTAGTGTGAAACATTGTCTATTCGTATGTTTGTTTTTGTTTCTTTTATGTGATGAATATTGATTCAATCTACCTTTAATTTTATATGCTCACAGCCTGTTACTCCTGTCTTGTTTTTGTCCATTGTAATATTATCCCTTTGATATAATAAAACTAATCAATTCAGGCAACAAGTTAGAACTTGTTATATAATTGTTAACAGTCTACTTCCCCTACCTGTATAAAACTTACGGAGCCTTATTATACTTTTATATTATTATTATTCATGAAATTCTATAAAAAAAGTAAAAAAATATATTTTAAAAATTGAATTTGCCTTATTTGTTCTAGGAGGTATAAATGGTGTTTATGAAATAGAAGATCTTGTTGAATTACTTCAAAGGGAAAATTCTAAGGATATATTTGTGGCTGCAGTTTCTAGAGACATTAATTATGTTGAATATATATGTGTTGTGAGTGGTCGCAGCAAAAGGCACATTTTGGCATTAGCTGAATTCGTAAGAAAGGTCTATAAAAGAAAATGCCACAAAACAGATGCAATTCCAAGAATTGAAGGAAAAGATTCAGATGAATGGATGGCACTAGATTTAGGTAATGCTGAGATATTTTTTATGTTATTTAGTTCATATACATTTACTTATTTTGTATTTTACTGTATTCTATTTTTATTTACTTTACTCCAAATAGTTTAGTGAATATTTGGATATGAAAAAAACTACTGTATTTTGTGTAACGCGCATGTGGCTAGCACACAACTGTGGGGTGAATACAAATGTTCGAGCTTATGGGCGAACTCAACTGCTGGACTTACTTAAGGGCTATAAGATAGGACAAATACAATGGCTGTGTATTCATGGATGCTAATTGGATACTGCTAAATACAACAGCAGTGTGAAGTGTCAACACATGTCTAATCTACAGAAAATATCTCCAATGTAGCTTACAATGGTGACTAAATGTGAACACCACAAACTTTTAACACGCTGTCTTTTAAAATGATATAATTAAGATGTTTTTATCTATTATCAGTAGTTTATTTAGTTAATTCTCAGAATTTCGTTAGAATAGATTTCTTCTTGTAATACTTGTGCCATGTAAATGTAGGTCATTTAATAAGATGTTTTGTAAATTTGACATTTGTCTTGGTTTCAGGTAATATAGCTTTGCATATTTTCTCAGACAAAGCTCGTCAGACTTATGATTTGGAAACACTATGGTCTGTTGGACCTGAATATGATGAACAAATAAACAAGAAGAGTGAAGTTGTTGATATATTTGAAAACTATAGTACATATTTAAAAGACCTTAAACCTTTGTCATAGATTTAGAGATATGAAGGAATATAATAGTGTTCTGTAATTTGTCTGTAAGAAACTGATTTTTATTAAAATTCCTTAGTAAAATATGGTTGTATATTGATTTATTGTAGTTTTTTTTGTGTACTTAAGATACACTGTGTGATAAAGTTGTTCTATGAAAAATATTAAATGACAGTAAAACATAACAAAATACTGTTTTATGTGTGATAAAGGTGTGAAAAATAATAAAACCATGTTTGACTCGTATTATTTTGTTATTTGAAATATAATAAAATACAGCATAGAAAGTCTCATATAAAATGTTTATTCTTGCTTAATTATATTAAAGATACATAAAGTATGGATTGTATAACTTAATCACAATCTAAATAGTTTAAATTATCAAATACAATCAATTCCTTTTGTTTTATACATCAGTTACAAAATAAAATTGAATTGCCAATAAATTGAAAATAATTCTTGAAACATAATTATTGTATTAATTTTGACAAATCAATTTCACATAATACTTAGTTTTGATTACAAAATAATTTGGCATAATTTCATATACACACTATGTCAAAATCCTAAATGCATTAAACTTAGTAAAATAATTAAAAAAATTATATCTGTTGACTAAGCATTCATACCACAATCACAAGATCCATTTATCAGTCAAAATGCAGTTACACATTCTAGAGGACTAATTTTATCATACCCTAAAAGCGCAGTTGGAAGCAAATAATTAAAATTAGTGCTTCTTATGAGTACAACAAGGATAAAAACGAATTGGAAGCCAATTTAGAAATAGAAAATTAAGTTGCAAATTAGATATTATGGTAGAATACAAAAAATATTGGACCACATTTACAAGTCTTTCAGTTTAACAATACTTCATTATAAACTGTTACCAAAACTGCATAGCTTTCTTATTGAGCATCTTCAAATATAAATGATGCATCAAAGCATCATAGGTTTTCCTTTATCAAGAACTTCATATTTTATGAATATGAATTGTTTTTTGAATTGTAATATTTTTGTTGGACAATTTAAGTCAAATGATAAAAACATTGAAGCACAGTATCAATATTCACAAATCATCAAATTGGTGCATTTTTCTAAATACAATTAAAAAATTATCAAATACATATCGACATTTGTGATTCCAACTTGGATCCAAATTTTGGCTCGAGGCTAAAAGTTAAGACAATATGGCCACACTACGCCTTATACCAGCACCTGAATTGACATTGTCCAAGCTTGACCACTTTTTGATTCCATTTTTTACAATTTCAGCAGATATTTTATCCTCCATAACCCTAGACATTGCTTCAAGTTTTTGTGCCCGTTCTTTACTAAGAGGCTCGCTGGGAAATGCCAAGTCATTAGCCTCAGCTAAGGTGCGTAAATCAAAATAGTATTTTGCGTAAACACTCGATGGTACATTTATGTTGAACTGTAACATTTCTAGAAATTGCCTTTCCAACTCATTCATATCTTCAACAGTAATGTCTTTCAATATCTGACAGTAGTCTACGTTCCAGACCGCCTGGTCATCCCAAACTTTACTAGCCAATAAAATTGCACCCAAAACTATCCTCCTCCAGTTAGAAGGAGCTATATCAAGTTCAGCACATATTAGTAGTCTTTCTAAGTATACCAGTGTTATAATAGCACATTCGGCTGTCAATTGGGCAGCATTAAATAAAGTTCTTACAAACTTGTAAATCTGCTTGTGTTCTGGGTTATACCTGTCATAATCATCACTGACACCTTCCTTTACGAGTGGGTGGAGTTTCTCATCGAATATGTCTATCCTGCGTTCAGATGTTCTGTTTTTAATATGGTAGTATATAGCCAAAGCAACACACTTTACAGTATTTTTTAAGTTAGGTTGGGACACTGTGCTATCATCTAAGTATATTGTAGAACAGGAACTGCTTTTCTTTAGCTTATTATCAGCTATTTGGTGTTGACTACGTTTTCTGGTTATACCATTTTCAATTGATGCTTTGGATCTTTCCATGAATATTGTACCTGCAATAGGATCTTGAGAGGGGTCAATATCGCCATCGTCGGGTTCCCGTTCGCTAATATGTTGTATGTTATTCGAGCTCACTTCACCTTCCGGGAGATAGTCTTCTAACTTAACGATGTCTTTTCTAATGGGCGATGGACTTTGGTAACAACAACAACTGTTCTGATTACCCATTCTTATAAAGTGATTGATGATCGTTAAAGATAACTCATTATCAGTCTCTAGCCACTAATGCACGTTTAGTTGCACATAAATAGACCTCCAAACCATAAATATGACATAAAAGGCCCATAATATCTGAAACAAAAGAAATGCATTAAAGATTATTAAATACGTACATGAATGTACTTTAATTCTAAGCAAGATATCATAATTCTGCTTACCTTTAATATTTTATGATCACAATAAATGAAGAACCAACTTGGAAATTGATGAATTTACCGAAGCGAAGATCATCTTCATAAAATCATCTTATAACTTTGACAGCAGCAAGCGATTAGCGAACGTCATTTTGAAATAAAGATAAAAAATAATAAATTATATGTATAGGTCCTACAGATTTATAGTTAACATATTAGCGTCGATTTTATAGATAGAACAACAGTTTATCAGGAATGGTTATTAAAAAAAAACATTTTTTTTATCACTTTATTTTAAAAATAATGTTATGTATAACTGTTTTGTATATAATAATTATTATGTTCTAGTACAAAAATAACATTATATAAATTAACATTTAGGAGAAATATATTTTCTGTTTTATCTTTCACACGTCAATTAATGACAACTTGAAATTAAAAAATTATTGAAATTACTCTTAACTATATGAAACATATAACGTAAATTCTATATGAAACAATTATGTATAGAAGCATTTTAAATAATTTCATAAAACCTTAATTTATATTAATAGAATTTCGTTTTTTTTTAATTTGTCTACGTTAAAATAAACTAATTGAATGTATGGCTATTAAAAAGTCTCAAATAAGCCTTATTATCTTTAAAAAAATATGTTTAATAAAGGCATTGCGTTATTCTTATGTTGTTTTATAATATAGTAGTTAATGGACCTAAAATTATATACCCTCAGCTCAGATTGAAATTGACATCTAAATATCAAAGTATTTTATAACATAACTCAAAGTCAATTCATAACTCAAAGTAAAGGTTCAATTTGATCATGGATTACATTTAGCTAACTAGATCGTGTGTATATCGACTAATGCGTCTATTTTCGAAAGTTCAGTCGGTCGTGTGCCAGTGTCCATAGACAAAATATTATTATGATTCTTGAAATACAGATTAAAATACATGACTCTGCCCTCTGGTCGCCATATTAACAATTTTTATTAATTTCAAGATTTTCAAAATGGCCGCATCTCGTTACTTTTTATGTTAACCAAATTTATAATTCGCGCGTGGAAATTGATGTGATTGTTTATTGAGTTTTATTGGTAATTCAAAAATTTATGTACAAATATTTCAATTTCTTTGTCGTAAGTAATTGTGTTTTAACATTGTGTTATACGATTTTTAGTTAAAGATGCGTCGTAAGAGTGAACGTACCGCTAGTAAGAAAACGACGAAAGCGTCTCCCGAGAAAAAAGACAAACCTGAAAAGGTGAAGAGGACTAAAACAAGGCGCCGTAAACAATCTACTTCTTCCGATAATGAATCCGCGGATGAAACCAAGCCAGTGCAACCGACGGCACCGGAAAATGTAGCTGAAGAAAACCCGCCACAAACATCAGCAAAGGAAAACAGTCCGGAAGAAACAAATGAACAAGTATGGCAGGTCAAACCAGCGGAAGGAGATGTGGGTGAGATTCAAAAATTAAAAATATGCCTTACACGGCCGCCTTCTACGCCGGAACGCGCCGATAGATCTCCGCGTAGCAAGCGGAAACATTCACGGTCTGCGAGCGGGGAGCCTACAGATGAACGTAAGAAAACCAAACATCGTTCTAAACGCTCGACAACCGAATCGAAAGAGGAATCGGAGCCCGACAAGAACCAAGATAGTCTGGGCGATGAACCTGAACCAGAAAATGAAAACCAGGAAGAAAAAACTTCAGATGAGAAAGCATCAGATGAAAAAGCTTCAGATGAAACAGGTTCAGATGAAAAGGCTTCAGATGAACAAACTTCAGACGAAAAAACTTCAGATGAAAAAACTTCAGATGAAAAAAAAACAGATGGAAAAAAATCAGATGAAAAAACTTCAGATGAAAAAACTTCAGATGAAAAAACTTCAGATGAAAAAAAATCAGATGAAAAAAATTCTGATGAAAAAGCTTCAGATGAAAAAGCTTCAGATGAAAAAACTTCTGATGAAAATACTTCAGATAAAGCTTTAGATGAAAATCAAAGTTCACAGAAGCAAGAAGCATCTGCACAAGATACTCCCATGTCTACAACTACAGATGCACCTAAATCGTCTGAAGAAACTAAAAGCAATGAAGGTGGCACTGCCACAGAGGAATCAACAAGTCAAGAAGAGACACAGAACAATGAAAGTCGGTCAGAATCACAAGAAAAAACATTGGATGCTGACACAACTGTTGCTTCACCAAAATCTGAAACAGATACACAAAATAGTCAAAACAGTTTAACAGAGAAGGAGGATAGTTCTCGAAAAAGGAGTGTATCTGTAGAAAAGTCAGAAATATTGGAGATACATGCTGATGAAAGTAGATGTGAAACTTCGGACATCGGGATAAACAATTCTCAAGCAGACAATATCACACCGGATTCACCAAAACTGTCCATAGAGGGAAATAGTGCTGCTGAAAAGGATGCAAGTGAGGTAAGTATTACAGGTGACAAAACAGACAGCATTATTTCTGAGAACATCGACAGTACAGGAGATGACCAAGGTACTATTAATAAACCAAATGTTGTAGAGAACACTAAGAGTCCCGAAAAGGAAATAGTTACCCTGATTACAAAGGAGCAAACAAAGCAGTCGGAAGAACCAAAAGATACTAATGAAAAACAGTCTACATCAGAACCAACTGTAGTCAATCAAGATGGAACTGTACACAATGGACAAGCAGCGACTCATTCAAATAGGAAGAGAAGATGGGGTTCTCGTCCCAGTAGAATTACTACACAAAAATCTATTACAATATCTACAGATGTTTTAAAAGACATAATACCAGATGTAAAACCAGTAGAATTTGATGAAGTCATCGAGGATAAAAGACATAATAGGAGAGTAGAAGTAACTGAAAAGCTTGAAAGGCCAGTATTGCCTAAAATTGTTATTGACAATACTGAAAGTGTGGAAATAACTAAAAAGGAAAATGATGATAGAGATAAAGAAAACATAATCAGAGAAATTAATCTTTCATCAAATAGGAAAATATCGCTAGTTAAAGACAGTGACAGTATAATAGCAAGACCACCAAGTCCTCCAAGGCACAAGCAATCAAACATCTTATTCATAACCAATTTAGTGAGACCTTTCACATTACCACAGTTGAAAAATTTATTGCAAAGAACTGGTAGAATCGTTGACAGTGGATTTTGGATTGATCGCATAAAATCTAAGTGCTTTGTACAGTATGAAACTGAAGAGTAAGTATTATATTAAATAAATAATAATTACAAATTGTCCTTAATTTTATGATATATATAATAGCTTAGGCAACAAATTTATGCAATCAATTGTTATATTTTTGTAGTCAAGCAGTGGAAACAAGACATGCTTTACATGGAGTGACTTGGCCTGTGTCAAATCCTAAAACATTACATGTAGATTTTTCTACACGGGATGATTTTGAAAAAGCAAAGGCTAATGAGGAAACGGACAGTGCTCAGACATCTACCATTCCTGGGACAGTGGAGGATTGGCTTCGGGAGCAGGACCTGAAAAGAGAACGAGGAGAGCTGGTATGTTAAATAAGCAAGTGCAATCATTTTATTTAAAGGTGTTCTTTTCTGGCTAATTATCAAATAAACAAGATTTTTTACATATACATTGACATGATAAAACAAACATGTATTTTGTCTAATAGGAAAGGGTAAGTACTGCACCCTGGGCATAAAATAATCTTCACATAGGACATGAGTCTTATTTGAAGTTGATCATATGTGCATGGCAACTTCTGAGAACTAAGATGGTTTATAAGTAATTAGGTTTTTCATAGAAATGCAAGAATTGCATTACACAAGAAATAAATATCGGGCTGGTATCTTCTTGGTTTGCAGAGTAACAATTTAATTTATATGAAACAATAACATATGAGCATGTACACAAACTGATGTTAAGTATTATCTGCCATCCATAGACATCCATACTCAAATGATACTAAAGTCATATCTGAGGTTGTAGATTTGATGCTACTCCTAAGGCCAAAGAAGGTGGTTTAGCTTCTAAGTGTAGCCAAAAGGTTTGTAATTATTCAAATTATTTTTTTTAAATGGTAATTATGAGTTTAATATTAACAAATTTTCTGTTGTACCTATTTAAGGAGAAACCATGGGAGAGGAAAATGGCAATGCGTGAATGGGATGTTGGTAAAAATGAGAAGGGTAAAGAAAAGGATAAACTTAATAGGGATGAACGTTTTCAAGACAAAAGACGACATCGCACGCCAGAGAGAAGCCCGGAACCAGGTCAAAGCAGTTTATTATCAAACTTCTCAAGTAGAAGATTATAATCATAATAATATTTTGTTTCAAGAAATTGATTTTATAATTTTATTTTTGTCATGATTTACAGCAAAGAAATTTAAGAAAAAAGAGGAAGAGGCACCAGCGAAGCTCTTAGATGATCTGTTTAGAAAGACAAAAGCCACTCCATGTATATACTGGCTTCCACTGTCTGCAGAGACGGTAAAGAAAAAAAATCCTATTGTAATTATATCATCAATATAAAAATATGCAGAGTTTAGTACTGTAACAATGTATTTTTTTTAAATCAAATATTGCATAGTACCAATATATTAGCCCAGAGCAGAAAAAGTAATTGCTGAACAACAATTGCTGAAACACAATTGCTGTGTTTTGCGTTAACGGTCAAGCGGTATTAAAGGTGGTATAGCCGTTAGAGTTCGCCCGGGGCGGTACCACCGCCACCCTCATAACCCGCCGTAAAGCAACATGTTCTTCATGTATT
>DWON01008012.1:0-12446 GCA_018251015.1 Phocides pigmalion okeechobee
GTCCAGGGTGCGCCAGGCGGCATGTGACGTCGCGCCACTCGAGGAGGCTCTTTTTAAGTTTTTTCGAAAGTTTTTTCGAAGTAATACGTATATTAGTAATGACTATCACTTGCAGTAATGGTTAACGAGATCATTTACGGAAACCTGAATCCCTAAGAGCTCATTAGTTCTGTGTAAAGTCTACTAATTCCAGGCCAGTATTGTGAAATATGGACTGAACCTTCTCATTCTGGAGATAGGAACGAGAGTTAAGGAGACTAGGTACAATACTGACTACTGAGTACGAGACCCAGCAGTAAGAGAGCAATGAGTTGATGTTAAAAGTGTTCCAAAATAAATACGAACGTGATATTACCTGCCAGTCTATTATAAAACAGGTTTACGAAGTTAATATTCATACAAAGACACACTGGTTATTGTTATTTTTTACTTATATGCATTTAAAATTAATTATGTGAAACTTCAAAGACATGAAAACGTGACCGTTCTTTATTATTATTTATGTACGTGCACGTTTAGAGTAGCAAACGAGCATGCATACCACCTGATGGTAAGTAGTCACAGCCCATGGACATCCATGTACAACCACAAATAAGACTGAAATCCTATCTGAGCTCGAACATGGATACGTTGCTACTCCTGAGGGCTAAGATGGTCGTCTCTCTTCAAAGTGTAGCCAGCAACCGCATCTCTCCAACCGAAACACAAATGATGATTTACGGCGGATTATGAGGGCGGTGGTGGTACTACCCCGGTCGAACCATAAAAAACTTGACAAATAATATTTTTACGATCAATTCTTCTGTTATTCAATGACGACTGACTAGTTTACTCCCTATAGGGAGTCTAATTGGCATTTCCGTATTAACTGTTAAGTGGTATTAGGCGCTAAAATAACCAATGTACCAATCGATAAACGGTAGAAAGCGTTCGCGTGTTACCTGCGAGTCAGTATCGCTAATTTTATCCGAGTTTGACATTTCTGCAAATGCTTTATGCATGGAGGCTATTTATAACATGGAACCTTTTTTGTACCATTTACTACTCTTGATACATATGACTGTTTTACGGATTTTGAAGTATATTTATGGACATAATTAGGATTTTATGTTATTATTATAGAGTTTTACATTTTATAACAACTAAACGAACTTAATTATACGTCTATAAAACAAATAGATATATTTGAAGGGCCGGTCTATCGCGTTAAAATAAATGCTATTTAAAAATAATGCACACAATGTCGCTTAAAATTTCAAAATATCAAGACAACATTTAAATCTTTAGTCTATTTTTAAGCACAGACAAATTTTGAAATTGGCTAGTGCTTAGTTTATTTTTAGTGCAATATAAAAAATGTAATAGATTGCACAAAATTTGCAAATTTTGCAGACTTCAACAATTGTCTCCTACTTTAATCGCTGCACTCGATGAATATAAACAGGTTTAAAATACTGACCTATCATCGGGGTCGCTCCAGAGGAGGTCGCACATAGGCCCCTCGTGGGGCACCTCTTGCACGCGGTCGAGCGCCCTGATGTGGTCGAGGGTGTCGATCGACGGGCTGAGGCCGCCGTGCAGGCAGAAGATCTGGCCGTCGACGAGCGCGGTGAGAGGCAGGAAGTCGAACAAATCCGTGAAGTGCTTCCAAACGGACGCGTTGCCGTATTTACGGAGGCACTCGTCGTAGAAACCATACACCTGCGTGATCTGACGCGACTCGTGGTTGCCGCGCAGGATCGTTATTCTTTCGCGGTATCTAACCTGGAAATAAACAGTACACGTCATATCAAAACAAACGTTTTATTTGCACGATATTTATCGTAGTTCGATACAATTCAGTTCTCCATATTCCATTTATTAAAATAGAAATACAAATGTATTTATTATATTAAAAATTATATTGTATGTCGCATCGAAAACAAAACATTTTTGTATCATACGGATACTAAAATATTATACACTAGAAGTAAATTTACATAAACTTTATTGTTAAATTTGCGTTTCAACAAATTTTTAGGCATTGATTTTTTAATTTTATTTATGGACATTCCATAAGCATTTCGTTGACACAGACGGACAGATGTGCTGTTATTTTTTACAACTTAGTAAAAATGCTTTAGAAACATAGTTCGAAAGGGCAGCTTACACCGTCTTTTTCATAATCTGCCATGAAACAACTTGTGTTTCAGATAGAGTTCGTAAAAAATACTTCTTTTCATAACACGCCCAAGGTTTATATCTTCAAATATCTCATAACACGTGACATATGTTTACCATTGACTAATTATAATAAAAAACACGGATACAAATACAATTTACTTTTTACTATTCCAAAGAGCGTTCGCGTCGACCTTGGAGGCACCGTGATAGGTGTTATCAAAACAAATTAAGATCAATGCTTCGACTACAAAGCGATCTATGTAAATAACCAATCGCATCTAAATGTGAAATGTTTGCCGACCGCTGACATTTGCACGAATTGGTAAAACGAGACATCCTTGTTTCTTTGGATGTATGTTTTTTTATGTGAGAAGAGTAGCAAACGAGCACGCAATTCACCTGATAGCAAGTGGTAACTACCGGTCATGGGCATCCGTAATCAATAATATAGGATTGAAGTATTTCCTGAGCTCGACAGATACGTTGCTACCCTGAGGTCAAATACCTTGTTTACGTGTATCCAACTCTACACCAATCAAATGAAAACACAGTTGCCTTTAACAACAGAAATACAATCGCCTGCTGTTATAAGGTAGGCATACACCTGCCACCACAATTCTACTGCCTATAATTTGTATAAAATTAAAACGCAAAAATGTAAGCATGTTTTTTGAATAAATATTGTACATTGACGAGATTCATATCTTGAAGATTTTAAAAACAAAGCTTTTACTAAGATTTTTAGTAGCATACTTTGTAGTGTGATTATCGTGATATCCATTAGTTCCCATTTCATCGCCTAACTTAAAACCCTAATGTAATTAGTAATAATTTCGAAATCTGCGGTACATCGCAATATGTGTATCATAAATGAGTAGGTAACGTGTTATTTGGAAACAGCGAACATCACTCGAACAAGCGGCCATCGCACAAGCCCGGGAGGAAGACGTGACTCTAATTAAAAACTGCAATCTCGTCCATTTAACGAACTGATAAGCTTGCACGGAACAATTGCTGCATTTGGTATTTACTTTGCAAAAGGGCAAATCAGCAAATCGTGTTCAAATGTTAGTTGTGAAGTTACATTCATTTTCAACCGGCTACTAATTATTATCAGGTTACCGCGTTGCTCCCATTTAAATTTAAAGACAAAATACTAGCCCAATCATAGGAAAAAGACGGAGAATCAATATTGTATTGGAGTACAATTTTAGTCAGTAATGTGTCTGAATATAGATACAAAAACCCATTTGTAAAAAATGTATCTGCAAGGATTTCAAACACGGGATGTAGTTTACTCAAAGTTAGTTGTTTTTGTAATTAATATGAGAGTTTGAACTTTGGGCGTTCAAATAAAATTTGGTTTAAATATAACAGGATTTGAAAATATTGTAACCGGCCAGCTTGGTGGAAATGGTCTATAAACCTGTGTTAAAATGACACGCTTTAAGCAATTGAACAAAATGGAATGATTGTGAGGATCAAAATTCACGTATGCCTGAAGCGAGACCTACGAAATAGGTTATAGGCTACGAAAGACCGACGCAAAACACCATTAAAAGATAACTTCAATGAAATGAAAATGGTCACTCTAATGAATGAGGCACTCTCTCTTAACGCTGAGTTGTAAGGGCAGGTTTTCATTTCCACAACATTGATGTCAAGTGTTTTGCAAAATGATGTCCACAGTAAGCAAAACTGACCAATTGATGATAATTCTGGAAGACAGTTTGATTAACTTTACATATTTTGACGAAAAAATACAAAGTCATTCGAATTGCCGGTCCACGGAATAATCACAAAAGCACGCAAACCTACATAAATATTTTAGCCTAACGAAAAGGCAGGCGTTCACATCTTGCCTGTACGCACGTATGTTTGTAGAGAAGTGGAATATCTACCCGAGAAAGGTGACCTGAAACAGAAGAGGCTCATTTGCCAAAGTGAGCCTACGCTCGTAATCTTGGCGCGATAAAAGAAACACAAACAGTGACCGAACTTTATCGCAGATAGCAGATACCGATGATAAGGCACCCGCTCTCACGTAAGCGGCTAGGCTTTGCGATCTAGTATACAGATTTAGAGAATCTAATATTATATCTTTTGGATGACGGTCGATCATTAAAAATCTTTTGTTGCAATCAGACAAAGTGTTAGGTTACGTCAGGTCAGGTAAGAAGAAGCATACAGTACAATATGCTGAGGTTGGAAAATTAAAAAACGCTGAGCCAATGGTCGGTTGATTAAAAATCATTTGATGAAAACAGTCGAATGTACTCTGTTAAGCCTTAAAAATAATTTAAAGTATGAAGTACAATTTGCTGAGGCTGCAAAATATAAAAGTGATATGATTGTTATAATACGCCCATTTACATATTTAAGCCACATTGAGAACATTTCATAATGACATCAGCAGGTTTGGCGATGTTCGTGAAATAACTGTGATTCCTATAGTTCTTATACAAGACTGATAAATACAGAAAATAAGTACACGTGTTAAGTTAGTTATAAAAATATTTACATACCTATTTGTGCATCATGATATTCCTTTCGATAGTAAAGATAACATATTTCCCCCACGAACATTCGATATAAATATTCATTATAAAGTAATATGTACATGTGTGGGTTTTACCAAATTTGCTAGAAGCGACTAAGTTCAAAGTCCTTAATGGAAAAAATAATTTAGGTACTTGAAATAACTCATAATCTCACCATTCATAATATCGATATAAAACAAACAATAAAGATAAGCCAAACATTAATGACGATAAGGTAATAAATGACTGATTTTGAAAATAATAAAATCCCAAGTGGACGCATGTTGCGAACTTACCATGTAACAGCATATAAAATACTATAGCTAATATCTGTCATTAGCGCACTTCTGTTCCCGAATCTCAGATTGAAATAGATCGACAATATTTAGGGGCAATTAATGAAATTGGAAGCAAGGGCGACGATCTAAAATATACGAAGATTTGAAGGACTACGGAAACTACTATACTACTAAGGAAAATATTGTCTTCATTTGTTCTAATATTATCGCTTGCTAGTATGAAATATTGGACGTTTTGCGTTTTGGACACATTGACCACTCGCCCCTTTAGGTCTTGTACACTTTGGTCATTTTGCTCATTGAACATTTATTCCTAAAAGATTTTACGACTGTTTGTTTCTTTGAACTTAAGACATCATGACGCATTGATTATTCCTTTTAAATTCAACTGAATCTTTTTTACGTTCTAGCTGGAATCAAATTTCCTGACTACGTGGAAAACTAATCATGGAAATAAATTTAAAGCATTTTCTTCTTTTAATACGAATTTGAACTAGTCCAAAAGTAGTTACAATTACTTAAATAAAAGCTTATATGACTACGCCACCAGTTAATTAAGTACATTACGTAGCATGTTGGTTTTAACGTTTCGTAGTAGACATTGTTGTCACAGAAAACGCTATTAAATATTAAAAATAGTTAAGTGGGTTTTGGTAGACAAGCGTAGAACAAATAATAGAAAATATGGTAATTTTGATATCATAATATAGAACTTCTTACTATGTACCGATACTCACGAGTAACGATTTTTAATAGCCGATATTTCGAACCAGTTGCATAGCTCGCGGTCACGGCGAAACTGTGTCCAAAAGTATAAATTCCCCGATAATATTAGTTTAAAATCATACAATATAGAACTACTGACAGAGAATTTAGGTTGAAGAGTTTTTTGTATGACATACAAATGAATTTCTGAAGTAATTGAGATTATTTTTATAGAGCCTATTATAACCGTGGGTTTGCAAAATTATTACAATGATCTCTGTATTTCTGAAAAAAGAATTCAAGCTTTAAAACTACCTATTTACTCCACATTGTACTTAAATTAGCGCCCATTCACTTTAGAATACAAATACGATGATGCTTTGTGATGTACAGACTTTACGACGGTTAAAAAAACATTACATAACAATAAAATTAAACTAAAATATAAAAGATTAATCATAAAAGAAAATCATTATCGTGCTAAAGATATCTGATAAGATTATATGAATGACATGTTTCAAACATGTGTACATGATAAATTGTATGTATCTTTATTGGAAAGAACCCCTGAAATAAGAAAAGCAATGCAAACAAGAAACCGTCAGATACAATTAAGAAGAAAAAAATAAGACGCATCACAAATTAACAGTTTACCTGCGGCGTACAACACTGCTGTGAGTTACTTGACACAACGCGCTTGCGACTTGTGTTGTACGTACAAATCTGCATGGATTACGGGCGAACACAAGTGCTGTGTTTATGTCGACGCTACAAGTCTAAAGGAGTTCATTACGTGTGTGTATTGGTGAATGGTACACGGATTCTAAAAATACAGTATTTGTGTGAATTGGTGGCGCATCTCTAATCTACAGAAAAGAGCTCCAGTTTAGTGCCGCCAGCCACAATCTTAACTCATATCAGGTAACATACACGTTTCATACTCTTTTTCTATAAAAAATCTGTAACGTACCTTAAGTGCAACGAGCAATGTGACTGTCTCCACACTGTAGTAGCCGCGGTCCACGTAGTCGCCCATAAACAGGTAGTTGGTGTCCGGCGAGCGGCCCCCGATGCGGAACAACTCCATGAGGTCGTGGAACTGACCGTGTACGTCTCCGCACACTGTTACGGGACATTTCACCTCTTGGACGTTCGACTCCTTGGTTAATATCTCCTTTGCCTGCAACACAAAGAGAGGAGCGTGAGTTGAAATGAAAAAATATACTTTGGACAAATCTAAATGTTTAAGAAATTTTCAGATCAGATTTTATTGAATTTTGGAGACCTAACATGAAAATATAACATAACGTTCATTCTTATAACAAAACTCTAAGTTTTATAAGTCTAAGCTCCCAATGCCAGATTTATGCGATGAATATTCCTTGTAGTAATGATAATAATTACTGTTATAATAGAAGTATAACAATAATTACTATCAATAAACACTTCAAATGCCTTTTTTGAAATCTTTATAAGTTTATTTGATTGTCTGTCACCGTATCACACAGCGAAGTGGACTTAGCCACTTAACCCATTTTGAATGGAACTTGTTTTATTTAGACTTAGGTAACATATGATGCAATTTGATACAATAACCTAAGGCATAGCACGAAATATATATTTTCTTTAGTTCACATCTGTAAAATAATATGTTAAGTGTTCGTTTTTGATGACAATACAACAGCAGTTTTTTAAAGTCATGTGGTTAACCGTAAGATAAATACTATATAAATTTTCTATGAACTAAATCTCGGAAATACCTAAAACCTAATTCAAGTATTTCGGCACAACTTTCTAGTTTTTCAAAATTATGCACGAACGAAAGAACGGTTAAATATCAAAATGAAATCAATCTTTACCTAAAAATATAAAGAAAATAATTTTATACAAAACGATAATAGAAATATAACACGCCTAAATCCTTTACAGAAGAACATAATGAGGCTTAACAACTTCGACGATTTGGATACGATAGAACAAAGGATAAATGCGTAACTGACGTAATGTGAGAACCCATTAGCAGTTGTGATAAACGGTTTTCCTATAATTAAAGTTTATTAAAGAGACATTTTTCTCTGATATTGAGGTCACTGGCTGGAATTTTTCTAGGTTATTTACTGAGTATACAAAAACTTAGAAGTTACATATAACGTATGTTATCTGTAAGATTGGCATTTAAGAGAAAATATTTATCAAACTTGTTTAATACAATATCGATAATGTCCATCCATAGATAGGATCGATGAAAAAATAAACAGATATAGTAGTAAATACTTGTAATAATTGATATCAAAAATATTGAAATAGACTTACATATTTCTTAGGTAAAAAAAATAACAAAAAATGGAAAAACTACAGATATTAATTAAAATCTCAGGATCTAAACAAGAACGTCACCAATGGATTCCAATTATAAACGAACAGGTCAATCTGTTCAGGAGAAGAATTACGAACTCACGAACACCAGAATTTTATATGTTAACACAATTACGTCATTGCCAAAATATTTGTGAGTGGAATCTCAATGCTAAACAATTGCACAAAAGTTATATTTACTGTAGGTGTGTGTTATTTGTTTAATTAACGTTATATTATGCTAAGGTTAACCAGCGGCTTTGTCCACTGAATAAGAAATAAGGTTCCCGTCGAAAATCACCACTGTCACCAAGATAAAACCGCGAGACAAATCTAGTTTATAATATTAACAACTATCAAAAGTGAATGTAGCTGAAAATGAATTTCTTTGTTGTTCATGTTAGTTTCTTGTTTCGCCTAGCCATTGGCAGTTTTAAATTGCAATTCTGCGTATGTCTATTTGGTTTTATCGGCTTTGTATGAAAAATTAATAATTCATTCTAAAAATTCTATTTACTTTTGTTATAGAAGCTAAATACCATTAAAATCGTTGAAGTATTTCGTTTCATTTACACATTATCCTTTCTTTCGTACACTACGTTTTATAAATATTACGAAAAAAAAAAATAAGTGACGATAGTAGAAATTCTATTGCATTTCTTTTTTTTTTTAATTTAACAATTCACATGAAAGCTTCCATAGCTCCACCAATAATTAAAAAAAATAAACTTTAAAAACATATAACTGGGATCTCATTCAGACAATCTGACATTTTAAAATTTTTGAACTACAATTTGTACTCTACGCTTGATCACACTTTATATATTGACATTGACAATATGAACGTAAAAAATACAACAAGTATATACAACACAATATTATATATTTTTAGTTTTCTGCTCTCCTACATATAAACTTTAACCTTGCCAAATCATCAGCCAGACAATACAGTTTTCCTTTTACGTATTAACATATAAATATATATGTAGACATAAAATATACAGATTAGTAATAAATTATAAAATTTCCCTTCAAACATATACCTATTGAAACAAAGCTAACAATCAATATTAATGTTAATTAAGTAAATATATTGTTTACTAATTAAAACCACCAGTATTGTAATGTTTTACAAATGTGCAAATAACGACTCCCCTATATGATTTGACTTTCGTTCGAATATAATTAAGGTCGTATGGAAATCATGAGATGTTGCTTCCAATATGTTTAAGGTCATATACATTATTAGGTAGGTTAACATGATATTTGTATAACTTCAACCTTTCGTAGTTGAATCGTATATAATTTCAATGGAAATGTTAATATTTAGATTTAGATCAGTGTTGCAAAATATTTTTACTATCTACATTTATTATTATATTATTGGTCTAGTAATAAATGGATCTCGCGTTTTAGTTCTTAAATAACAACAAGTATGACGAAAGATAGATGCTTTGCATGGATATCACTTTATGAAGTTGCATAGCAACACATAATAATCATAAAAAAGGGTTTTATAAAAATTAACAAAATGTTTCATTTTTATTGCACACGTCTATGAAATTGCCTTTTCTCCTTCCGAGAGAAGACCTGTCCTACAGTTCAAATATTGTTATTGATTATTGTTATGGTGATGATGACGGTGTTAATTATAAAGATGATGATAGTGGTGCTTTTGGCGGTGATGACAATGATTCTGTCGATGGTTCTGATATTGTTAATATAATGTTGATGATAATTATGTTGGGGATGGTAATGATAAATATTGTGTTTGTTAAAGACGATATTGAGAACGGTGGTGATAATTGTAGTGATTATAGTGGCTATAATTCAGTAAATGGTGATGATGGTATTGATGGTAAACGATTATAACAATAATGGTGATAATTATGATAATTATTGTTAACGATTATGATAATAACGATAAAAGTTTTTTGTTATTAACAATATCATAGCGGTGCTTCATCTCACGCCATAAATTAAACAACCTAGCCAAGGCCATGAGATTTATATAATAGTAGGCATAAATAAATAAATTACTCAAAGAAATTATTTAATTAAAATTCTAAATAATAGGCGGTTATTTGTGGTTAAAATATTAATAAATATAAAACATGTAATTGTAAATCTTACATAACTGTTCATTAGGAACAAAATTTCCTTTATAAATTAATTATTATGGCCTGCCTACTTATGAATTAACGCGGGAACTGATTTTGTTTTCATTATTATGTAAATTCACAGCCACTTTAATTAAACTTCCCATTTTTTTTCTCATGGTATAACCAGTATTTTAATGAAAAAAGAAATATGTATATTTATAGATATATAATACATAACGAAAAGATTTAACAGAGGAACGTGAATGAAGTACACAGAAATCCACGCATATTCAAAACCGCTGAACCATAAAATTCTGAAATATTGCAGATAGTTTCAAAATAACGTAAATACTGTAAACTTAATTTTGGAAATCTCATACCTAAGGGGTTAAAATGTGTAAGATTGATATAAAAAATTGTATGATAGCATTGTTATATCCACTTGTGCCTGAGCAAAGTTACGGTCAAACTTGTCCTAGTATTGTATCTATCTCATTCATCGGAAAAAACCATTCTGAAACCATTTACACAGAATTTATAACTTTCAGAATGCAAAACTACAAACAATTGTCTACAACATAAACATTGCATGAGTTCAACGAATTTGCTCGAAAATTCATTTCCAATAAACGGAGATATTCAACGCAAATGGCTATTACATCGCCCCGTGAACGCCGTGGACGTAAAAATGGTACAATAAACTTTTTAGGTCGCTCTTTGAACGTAGAATAGCAAATACATAATACATGTAGTCTGCAACATTAAATGAGGTTATCGGCTTCCTGCACGATTCTTTTTGGTTAATGTACACCCAATGGTAGACGTATTTTTTTACACTAGAAGGGACGAAAACGAGCTGACTGATATTAAATCCGATGTAAAACAATACTAAAGTCGTATCTGAGAACATATGTGTAGTACTACTACGTATTACGTATAGATTGCCACAAAAACGGTCGATTTATTGGAAGACGCGCCCGGCAACTACCTCTCGAAGCGATACACAAGAATTGTTTCACGATAGATCAATAAGGCAACGGTGACAACTCAAGTTTACGCGCATAATGTCCAATTCGCAAAATGTCCAGTGGAAGAAAAGGATTCAAACCGCAATATGTGTAAATGCCCACTTGACACAAAAAGTCAAAATGTCAAATATCCAATTCTTAGCGTATTCAATAAATTTTATGGATATATTACTGCATATATTTGATTATCTGCGAAGGACTATCGGACATTATGCGAATGAGACATTGTACGGCTATACTGCAATTAAAAATTATATTGACAATTACAGATTTTGAATCAAATTTATATCATAATAGTTAATTTTTAATTTAATTGTTAAAATTTAATTTCTGATGTATTTTAAATTATCATTTTTATTTGTTTTTTATTTTGATTTATTTTATTTGAATTTAATTTAATTTATTTTAAATTATTTTTTGTGAAATACTAATGTAATATAAATTTGTATATGAGTCTACGATGTTCGAAATAAAATTATTATTATTATTAAGACCATTTATAGGAATTTAAGGGGAAAACTCGGAGAAAGAAAATTGGGGGTGAATTATTGTGATTATGGTAAAATGCAAAAGACTTAGCGTGACGCAATTTTTAACGACCACCATCACGCTTTTCACCACAAATTTATGTCAGGGGAGTGGTACTACGGTCCCTTTAGGTCGAAGTAAAGCTAAACGTCAAAAAATAATGGTAATTTATCAGATACCCAGCTACGCCCTGTGATTTTGACTGTATTTAAAAAGTATCGTAGCAACCGATAACCTAAAAACTTCTAAACTCAATTTTTTTTTTAATCTAAGTTAAATAATTATAACTGATCAAAGAACGAAATTCAAAGAAAATGCATTTCTATTTTATCTATTCGGTACGTTTATACTTTTGTGAAATTTTATTTATATTCCTCATAGATACATTATTCAATTACAATAAAAACTTAACTCCAATACGCGATTTTAACTCCTATATTTTCACCTTCAACCAACTTAAGACATACATTTCCTAATAAAAAAATATCAATGATTTTTTTTCAACTTAAAGGTACCCCCAAATTGAGAATTCATCCTTTCTTAAATCTTAACCAATCTGTTCCGTTTAATAACATTCATGCCCATATACGTCATATAGTATAATTAGTAATTATTATATATTAGTGCATACGTTAAATTCTACAAAACGTAACAACGTATGCGAAATGGTTAGGCATGTTAATGCAAGTGTTAAAAATGCGAATGGGGACATTGTAAACAAATATA